>CAUYQV010128606.1:0-11068 GCA_963574575.1 Galagoides demidoff | reverse complement strand
TGCCTTTTCTTCCCTAATTGCAATGGCTAAAACTTCCATTACAATGTTAAAGAGCAATGGAGGCAATAGTCAACCTTGCCTGGTTCCTGATCTGAGTGGAAATGATTTCAACTTAACTCCATTCAATACAATATTGGCTGTAGGTTTGCTGTAGATGGTCTCTATCAGTCTAAGAAATGTCCCTTCTATACCAATTTTCTTAAGTGTTCTGATCATGAAGGGATGCTGGGTATTATCAAAAGCTTTTACTGCATCAATTGAGAGAATCATGTGGTCTTTGTTTTTTAATTGTTTATGTGATGAATTATATCTATGGATTTATGTCTGTTGAACCAGCCTTGGGACCCTGGGATAAAACCTACTTGGTCGTAGTGTATAATTTTTTTGATGTGTTGCTGGATTCTATTTGTTAGGATTTTGTTGAATATTTTGCATCAACATTCATTAGAGATATTGGTCTATAATTTTCTTTTCTTGTTGGATCTTTTCCTGTTTTGGGGATCAAAGTGATGTTAGCTTCATAGAGTGTGTTGGGTAGAAATTCCTTCTTTTTCTATATTTTGGAAAAGGTTTAGTAATATAGGTACTAGTTCCTGTTTAAAGGTTTGGTAGAATTCTGACATGAAGCCATCTGGTCCTGGGCTTTTCTTTTTAGGGAGATTTTATGTAGTTGATACTATTTCGGAACTTGATATAGGCCTGTGCAACATTTCCACTTCCTTCTGGCTAAGTCTTAGAAGGTGGCGTGCTTCCAGGTATTGGTCAGTTTCCTTCAGATTTTCATATTTCTGATCTGAGAATAAAGTTTCTTGTAATATTCATTAAAGATTTTTTGAATTTCTTAGGGGTCTGTTGTTATTTTGTCTTTACCATTTCTGATTGATGAAATTAGAGATTTTACTCTTTATTTCCTGGTTAGGTTGGCCAGAAGTTTATCTATTTTATTGACCTTTTCAAAAACCAACTTTTTGATTTATTGATCTGTTATATAATCCTTTTGTTTTCAATTTCATTTAATTCTGCTCTAATTTTGGTTATTTCTTTTCTTCTAATGGGTTTGGGATTGGAATGTTCTTCCTTTTCCAGTTGCTTGAGATGTCCCATTAAGTTGTTAACTTCTTCTCTTTCCGTTCTCTTGAGGAAAGCTTGCAGTGCTATAAATTTCCCTCTTAGGACTGCCTTTGCAGTATCCCAGAGGTTCTATAATTTGTGTCTTCATTATTAATTTTTTCCAAAAATTTGGTAGTTTCCTTTTTAATCTTGTCTATGATCCACCTATCATTCAACATAAGGTTATTTAACTTCCATGTTTTTGTATGATAATGCAGATCCTGTTGTTACTGAGTTCAACTTTTATTCCATCGTGGTCTGAGAAGATGCAAGAAATAGTTTCTATTCTTTTAAATTTGTTGAGGTTAGACTTGTGACCTAAGATGTGATCAATTTTGGAGTATGATCTGTGGGCTGATGAGAAGAATGTGTATTCAGTTTTGTTAGGATGAAGTGTTCAGTAGATGTCTGTTAAATCCAAGTGTTGAATGGTTAAGTTTAAGTCTAAAATTTCTTCGCTTAGTTTCTTACTGGAGGATCTATCCAACACTGCCAAAGGAGTGTTAAAATCTACTATGAAGCTGGAAGAAATCAAGTTGCTCATGTCTGCTAGAGTCTCTCTTATAAATGAGGCACATTCTGGTTGGGTGCATAAATGTTAATAATTGAAATATGATCATGTTAGTGTTATCCTTACCAAAGATGAAGTGTCCATTCTTATCTTTCCTTACTTTTGGTTTAAAGCCTGTTGTGTCTGCAAATATTGCAACACCTGCTTTTTTCTGATTTCCATTTGCCTGAAATATAGATGACCATCCCTTCACCCTGAGTCTATGTTTATTTTTTAAAGTAAGATGAGATTCTTGTATGCAGCAGATATCTGGCTTGAGTTTTTGTATCCAGTCAGCCAACCTGTGCCTCTTTAGAGGAGAATTTAAGCCATTCACATTAATTGAGAATATTGATAAGCCTGGCAGAATTTTGGGTATCAAGTTTTTTGAAAGTCCAGTGGACATTTTTAATCCTTTTGCCAATGTGGAAGTTGGAATTTGATCAAAAGTTTCTCAGTGAGTTTAGTTTTGAGGTGGAGGATTGCACTGGTCATTATGGAGGATAGGTCTGAGAATATCCTGGAGAGCTGGTTTAGTTATAGCGAATTTCTTCAACATGTGAATGTCATTTAAGTATTTAATTTCTCCATCATAAATGAAACTCAGTTTAGCTGGGTGCAGGATCCTGGGTTGAAAGTTATTTTGTTTTAAGAGATTAAAAGTCGATGACCATCTTCTTCTAGCTTGAAAGCTTTCAGCAGAGAGATCTGCAGTCATTCTAATATTCTTCCCCTTGTAGGTTATGGTTTTCTTATGTCTGGCTGCTTTCAGAATTTTCTCCTTCATATTAACTTTAGTGAAGTTAATTATGATGTGCCTGGGGTATGTCTTATTTGGATTGAGCCGTGCTAGGGTTCTGAAACTGTCTGCTACCTGCATTTCAGAATCTCTTGGCATGTTTGGAAGGTTCTCCTTCATAATCTCATGAAAAAGGACCTCTGTGCTTTGTGAAGCAACTTTGTCACCTTTGGGGATTCCTATAAGGCGAATATTAGCTTTCTTTGAATTATCCCAAAGGTTTCTGAGAGAATGATTCGTTTTTGCTCTCCATTTCTCTTTCTCTTTGAGTGTTTGGGAGTGTTCAAAAGCTTTGTCTTCAATATCAGAAGTCTTCTCTTCTGCTTGCTCCATTCTTTTACTGAGGGATTCTACTGTATACTGTATTTCTCAGATCTTCAAGGGCTACAAATTGTTGTCTTAGTGTGTCACAATCTTTGGTGATTTTGTCTTCGAATTCATTGAATTCTTGAGACAACTTTTGAAATGCTCCTTGAATTTCTAATTCCAACTTTACCTCCATTCTATTAATCTTATTTGCAATCTAAATTCTGAATTCGATTTCTGACATCTCAGCCATTTGTTTATGAATAGGATCTTCAGTTGTGTCCGCCATATTGTTCCTTGGGGGAGTTGATCTACTCTGGTTATTCATGTTACTGGAGTTTTTCCTCTGATTCCACCCCATGATTATTTTACACCATTTGGCTAGATGAGCAGATCAGGTGAAGTTGGTTTGGGGGGCTCCTGGAGTAGTGATTAACCAGCTCTTTGCCCAAGAGCTGGGACTAGTGTCTGTACCTTTTCCCCTAGAGCTTTGCAAAGGACCCATACAGTGCTACAGCCTGAGACACTGGGGACTTGGTGTGGTGGGCTATGTGGCTCTGTCTTGTTTTCAGTTGGTCTTTATCCCACCCTAGTGAATCAGTTACTCTGGGTTGAAGTCTCAGCTGTGGAGAAATACCATCAATTACGTCACCCTGTCCCCACAGGCAACAGCTAGAAAAGGAAAATCAAACCTTCCCACAACCACACACCTAGGGTACCACTTTGGATAGTTCTTGGGTGATTGGTCCATTTGGGAGAGATCCAAATCAATTGTCCTAGTCAGCACCTGGTCTCAAGTGGGAGAGTTTAAAAGGTCTCCAGCAACTTGATAGCAGGAGTCTGCTGGCAGCTCAAGTATGACTCGTTCTGGTGGTCTGTGGACCCCCCTCAGCAAATGAATTAGTCTGGGAAGGTTAATGCTTCCTTCCGCACCTTGCACCTCTGTCACACCCAGTCACTGGTAACCCTGTAGGGCTGTGACCCAGTTCCCTCCAATGAGCAGATGCTCCTCCAGGGGTTTGCACCTGCCTGAATCACAGGGAGATCTATGTCTCCTGGGCCAGGCCTCCACACTCTGCTACCATTTGGCAGGGGGAGCTGATGCCTGACAACCTCAGATGGTTAATGGAAGCTGGGACCGTTCATTCAGTTCCAGCCCCACCCCTGATTGATGTTCTGACACTTATATTTTCACAGAATTTGTGATTCTGTCCTGGCTATATTCCCCTACGGACCAGGCACTGTTCGAGTTCACAGAAACTGCGACTCAGCCCTGGTCTGTGCCACTGCCCAGAGTTGGTGTCTCTGTCTCCGCTGCAGTCTGTGTTGGGGTGGATGTGGTTAGAGCTCACACTTGGCTCTTGAGTTCCAGCCTCTGCCCACCTGCCTTTGTCTCAGCTATGATCCCCTGAGGGCCGGGTGTTTCTTAGGCTAACTAAAGTAGTCCTCTGGCTCAGCCCCACTCTGGGAGTATGCCGTCTCTGTACAGGTCTTCTATTCTTTGTCCCCATCTTGCCCCACCCAGGCATGTACCACCTCAGGCATACCCTTTACTCATGGGGCCTGCGTTGACATCCCAGATGTGTTCCGCCAGTGTCTGCCACCAGAGAAGATGCCTGGCTTTCTCTGGTTGCCCAGATAGGGAGTGTTTCTCCAAAATATCCCCAGGGGTGTGAGCCCTGTGCCGTGGGACACCACCTCTCCCTCTCTTGTACGGTTCCTCCATTCCACTGTCCTCTCCTTACCCCTGTGCTGCAGAATCAGCACAGACCTGCAACAGCCCATGCCCTGTCCACACCTCTTGAGAAAATGCCCGAGAATCTGGACTCAATGAGGGACAGGCTTCCAGACCTTGGGGTGAGAGTGGAGGGGAGTGCTGGGAGTTCAGAATTGCAGGTAAAGAATATGTACAGTTTTATATAGTTTTATGCCTGGCAGAAGAGTGCCATGGCACCCTAGTAGGGGAAGGAGGTCTGGTTTTTAGAGGGTTTCTCCACTGGGATAAAATGGGAGGGTGTTTGAACTCTGCTCGCTTGTTTGTAGAAAGTATACTGCAAGTTGTTCTCTTGGGGGAGGGTACTCCTCTCCGCTTGGCAATGGATTTTGTACCTATTGTTTGTATCGTTGGGGTTGCAGCTCACCTCAGCAGGGTTGATGTCCATTCTCCAACCTTCTCTCTTGGCTCAGCTCCAAACCATTAGCTTACTTGCTAAACTTCTGTCCTTTAACTCTCCTTCTGGATGGGAGCTTTTGTGGAAAGCTGGCTCTAGTTGGCCATCTTGCCTCCACCCCCTGACACATATTTTTTTCTTCACTGTGCCAGTGTAAAGGGTCCAATGATTTAGGACTTGAATCTAAGTTATAATTTCATATAATCAGAAAATTTTTGTAAAATAAAAAATGTAATAAATTTCACTAATATTTATGTCATTATCTATGGGTAGTGAAGTAGTAGTACAACTCAGAAAGAAGATGACTTAACAATGGCTGCCATTTATTGAGTATCCATTATGGACCACTATTGATTATTTTCCTGCCCTACTCCATTTTTTTTCCTTTCCAGACCTCTCCCATCTCAGTAAATGGGAATAAACTATTTACCTATTACTTAGGCCAGAAACCTACAAGTCATCCTTTTTTTTTTTTTTTCTTTTGCAGTTTTTGGCCAGGGCCAGGTTTGAACCTATCACCTCCGGTGTATGGGGCTGGTGCCTTACTTCTTGAGCTACAGGCACTGCCCCTAAGTCATCCTTTTTTTTTTTTTTTTTGAGACGGAGCCTCAAGCTATCCCCTGGGTAGAGTGCCATGGCATCACAGCTCATAGCAACCTCCAACTCCTGGGCTCAAGCGAGTCTCCTGCCTCTGCCTCCCAAGTAGCTAGGACCACAGGTACCCGCCACAACGCCCGGCCATTTTTTGGTTTCAGCCATCATTGTTGTTTGGCGGGCCCGGGCTGGGGATTCGAACCCGCCACCTTAGGTGTACGTGGCTGGCGCCTTAGCCGATTGAGCCACAGGCACCGAGCCCTAAGTCATCCTTAATATCTTTCTCTTACACCCTATTTCAGACCATCATATGGTTCAGACTATTCCTTATCATCTCCCTATCTACTACTCTAGCCCAACCTTCCTAATTGATCTCCTGGTTTCCGCTTTTATTCCACAGTAACCAGAATGATTTTCTTTTTTTTCTTTCCTTCTCTTTTTTTTTAGACAGTCTCACTATGTTGCCCTTGGTAGAGTGCGTGGCATCACAGCTCACAGCAACTCCAACTCTTGGGCTTAAGCAATCCTCTAGCCTCAGCGTCCCAAGTAGCTGGGACTACAGACTCCTTCCACAACCCCTTGTTATTTTTTTGTTGCAGTTGCCATTTTTGTTTCACCTGGCCTAAGCTGGGTTCAAACCCATCAGCCTCGGTGCATGTGGCTGGTGCCCTTCCTACTGAGCTGTATAGGTGCCGCCACCAGAATGATTTTTTATTTTTATTTTTATTTTTAGACAGAGGTTCAAGTTGTCCCCCTGGATAGAGTGCTGTGGCATCATAGCTCACAGCAACCTCCAATTCCTGGGCTCAAGCGAGTCTCCTGCCTCAGCCTCCCAAGTAGCTGGGACCATAGGCACCTGCTACAATGCCCAGCTATTTTTTGGTTGCAGCCATCATTGTTGTTTGGTGGTCCTGGGCTGGATTCGAACCTGCCACCTTAGGTGTATGTGGCTGGTGTCTTAGCCACTTGAGTCACAGGCACTGAGCCAGAATTATTTTTTTAAAGGTAAATTGCATCATTTCATTTCTCTGCTGAATTTCCTAATACAGATTTTTTCACCCTTCAAATAAAATCCGAATTCTATGCTTTGACCTACCAGGCCTCAAAGTTTTTGGCCTACCTGCTCTGACTTTATTTTTGATAGATCACCATTCTAAATATAATTAGTCTTCTTGTTTCTCAGACACATCAGGCTTCCCCTTCCCTTTCTTTAAGGTCTTTGTACTTTTCCCTTTTCCTAGACTGTCTCTATCCCAGAATCATAAGACATGCTTCTGCTGAGATAGGGACTCCTCAAAGAAACCTTTTTATTAGCCTGTCTAAAATAACCGTTTATATCACTGTTTATTCCCTTGCTTTGCTTTACCTTTATAACTCTTATCACTTCTGAAAATATCTTATTTGTTTACTTATTGCTTAAAGCCTCCACATTGGTAAACTTCCTAAGAGTGGAACTTTTACCTTGTCCACCATTGTATTTGTAGTGCATATAGAGTAGTATCTCTAGAAGCAAGCCGGTTAGCATCACAGAAACTTTAAAAAGCTCAAGAACTAGCTCAGCACCTGTAGCTCAGTGGCTAGGATGCCAGCCATATACACCAGGGCTGGTGGGTTCAAATCTGGCCTAGGCCTGCCAAATAACAATGAAGCTACAAAAAGGAAAATAGCTGGGCATTGTGGCAGGTGCCTATAGTCTCATTTAGGAGGCTGAGACAAGAGAATGTCTTGGGCCCAAGAGTTTGAGGTTGCTGTGAGCTGTGATACCATGGCACTCTACCAAGGGTGATGTAGTGAGACTATGTCTCAAAAAACAACCAAACATACAAACAAACCCCTTAAGAAATGGGTCCACTGTGGTGGTTAAACCTAATTCTAGCACTCTGGCAGGCCTAGGCAAGAGGATCCCTTGAGGTCAGGAGTTAGAGACCAGCCTGAGGAGGAGTAAGACCTTATCTCTGCTCAAAGTAGAAAAATTAGCCAGGCATTGTGGCAGATACTATAAGTTCCAGTTACTTGGGAGGCTGCTGAGGCAGGAGGATTGCTTAAACTTGGGAGCTAGGCTGAGCTAGGCTGATGCCACAGCATTTTAGCTTGGCCAACAGAGTGTCCATATCCAAAAAAAAAAAAAAAAATTAATAAGCTCAGGAAATGAAGGTGGATATCAGGTTTGGGCTAGAAATAGGAAGACTATTGAAAACTTTTTAGGATTGACTGGGCTTGGAAGTCACCATCCTGATTTCTTGCAGCTAATCAACACTCACCCCAATAAAAGGTGAAGTTTATTTTTGGAGAAAAAAATTGTACCAGAAATGTCTCATATTAGTGAACATCTAATATAATAGAAGTTAGGGAAGTATGTTTGTCTGTTTGTGTTGCTATCAAGAAAATACCTGAGGCTGGGTAATTATAAGGCAAAGAGGCTTATTTGGCTTACAATTCTGCAGATTCCTTATACTAGAAGCATGTTACCATATTTGCTTCTCGTGAGGACTTCAGGGAGGTTCTAATCAAGGTTGAAGGTGAAGAGGGTATGGATGTGTCACATGGTGAGAGAGGGAGCATTAGAAAGATAGGAAGAAGGGCCAGGTTCATATATATCTATATTTTTTTCTCCAAGGATCTTTAAAAAACAACATTACATATATTTTTGTAGGGATTAAATGAGGTATTTTTAAAAGTGTCCAACACATCCTTAAGTGCTCAACAGATGTTGTACATCATCATCATTGCCTGTCTATGAACTCTTTGAAGAACTTCCAACATATTTATTTCTATAACCACCCCCCACATGCCTGTTACTGTGCTTAAATTTTTTTTTACGTCTTATGTTTATCTATGGAGAGCACAAAGCTTGCACATAGCAATTGTTTAATACATGATTGTTAGATTGAAATTTTCTTCTCTATACATTTCATTCACTTTGGGAGAGAGAGAACAAATAAATCATTATGAGTGTATTGTTTAAAAAGTATGTTCAAAAAAAAGTATGTTCACGTAAATTGGAATCTGTATTTATATTTTATGTTGATGTGCACTTCTAAGTAATGTTAAAATAAAGGATAAATTTTGGAAGAAAGACTAAGCTTTGTCAGGGATTTGGGAGAGAATTTAGATACTGGGGTTTGTGGAATTCTCGTTTGAACTTCCTGAATTAAAAAAAAAAGCAGGTTCGGCTCAAGCGGCTAGGGTGCTAGCCACACATACACCTAAGTTGGAGGGTTCGAATCCAGCCTGGGCCTGCCAAACAACAATGATGGCTGCAAACCAAAAATAGCAGGCATTGTGGCAGACGCCTGTAGTCCCAGCTACCTGGGAGGCAGAAGGAAGGGAATCGCTTGAGCCCAGGAGTTGGAGGTTCCTATGAGCTGTTATGCCATGGCACTCTACCCAGGGTGACAGCTTGAGGCTCCTTCTCAAAAAAATAAAATAAAATAAAAAGCATTTTGGCAATATTTGTTGCAGTTTGGCCAGGGCCAGGTTTGAACCTGTCACCCTCAGTATATGGGGCTGGTGCCCTACTCACTGAGCCACAGGTACCGCCCCCAGCTCCCAAAGTGTTTATTTTCTTAACACAAATATAGTGGGTTTTTTTTTTTTTCTGTTTACATGGCAGTTTTGAGCAATGTAGTTTAAAATTTTTTGTTACTTACAGAATGAATTCATCCTTAGTCTCAGATTAATTTCAGTTATTATTCAAGATAGAGGATACTTGTTTTTCTCCCAGAAGTCTAGAATGTTTTTGTATTTATTAAACTGCTTTAATATTTATAAGCAAGCAGATCTAATTTTTAAATTTTTAGATCTTTGTATTGCTTTACTAAAGAAAAAAAAAAGTAGAATTGCACCATGAACTTGGTTGGTCCACTTGGCGCCTGTGGCTCAAGCGGCTAAGGCGCCAGCCACATACACCTAAGGTGGTGGATTCGAATCCAGCCCGGGCCGCCAAACAACAATAATGGCTGCAACCAAAAAATAGCCGGGTGTTGTGGCGGGTGCTTGTGGTCCCAGCTACTTCGGAGGCGGAGGCAGGAGACTCGCTTGAGCCCAGGAGTTGGAGGTTGCTGTGAGCAGTGAAGCCATGGCACTCTACCCAGGGGCACTCTACTTGAGGCTCTGTCTCAAAAAACAAAACAAAACAAAACTTGGTTGGTCCTTTGGTTATTATGTGTTGCGCTGTCATCATGATCTCATTGCTGAGCAGTGTTTATTTGGCTATCTTAAAATTGGACTGTAAAAACTGTAGACAGAAAAGAGAATGCCAGACTGAGCCAGCTCTGTTTAGTGTCACCTGATGTGAGCTATAGTGGTTAATATCTGTTCAGCTGAATTTTCCTTATGGGTTCTCATATCTAGGATCTAGCACAACCAGTTTTGTATGATATAATACCTCTAAAACCTGTCTGAATTGCAGCAGGCTTTACCGATGATATTACTGCTTTTTTATGAGTCTGTCTTCATTGTTCTTTTGGGACTTGAGATCTATGCTGTTGCCCGCTCTTCTTCATCGTCATTGTTTTTGCTCTTGTTGTTACTGGTAATTTTTTCTGGCCTTAGAGAATGAGGGTATCTTTGCTTTATTTGGGAATAAAATGCAAAGTAGTTCATTTTGTGCCACATGTCTAAACTTAGAGGGGTCTGGTAGAGTATATCACAGGTCCCTTTCTAACAAAAATATGGGAGGAAGTCAGATAAAAACATCAAAACTTGTGGAAAAACTTACTTTTTTAAAGAATAGTAAACCAATCTAAGTAAGTTTCAATGTTTTCTTTTTTTTTTTTTTTTTGAGACAGTTTCATTATGTCGCCCTCAATAGAATGCTGTGGCGTTACAGCTCGTAGCAACCTCAAACTCTTGGGCTTAAACTATTCTCTTGCCTCCATTTCCCAAGCAGCTGGGACTACAGGCACTGGCCATAATGCCTGGCTAATTTACATTTTTTGGCCCGGCCTAGGTTTGAAGCCACCACTTTTGGCATATGGGGCCAGTGCCCTACCCCTTTGAGCCTCAGGCACCGCCCCTCCTTTTTTTTTGAGACAGAATCTCACTATGTCGCCTTTGGTAGAGTGCTGTGGTGTCTTAGCTCACAGCAACTTCCAACTTTTGTGCTTAAGCGATTCTCTTGCCTCAGCCTCCAAAGTACTGGGACTGCAGGTGCCTGCTACAATGCCCAGCTATTTTTTTGTTGCAGTTGTCATTGTTGTTTAGCTGGTCCAGGCCAGGTTTGAATCTGCCAGCCTTGGTGCATGTAGCTGGCACTGTAACTACTGCCCTGTGTAATTTTTTGTTGGAGTTGTCATTGTTTAGCAGGTCCGGGCTACATAAGAACCTGCTGGCCTTGGTGTATGTGGCCGGCACCCTAACTGCTGAGCTACAGGTGCCGAGCCAGTTTCAATGTTCTTTTTTTTTTTTTTTTTTGAGACGGAGCCTCAAGCTATCCCCCTGGGTAGAGTGCCATGGCATCACAGCTCACAGCAACCTCCAACTCCTGGGCTCAAGCGAGTCTCCTGCCTCCTCCTCCCAAGTAGCTGGGACCACAGG
>CAUYQV010128605.1:0-13063 GCA_963574575.1 Galagoides demidoff | reverse complement strand
ATATCTTTGTTCTAATGTGATTTTTGGTCTTCTGGATATATACCTAGTAGAGGAATTATAGGATCAAATGGCAGGTCTATTTTTAGTTCTCTAAGTGTTCTCCAAACATCTTTCCAAAAGGAACATATTAGTTTGCATTCCCACTAGCAGTGTAGAAGTGTTCCCTTTTCTCCACATCCACGCCAACATCTCTGGTTTTGGGATTGTGTGATGTGGGCTCATCTTACTGGAGTTAGGTGGTATCTCAAAGTAGTTTTGATTTACATTTCTCTGATGATTAAGGATGATGAGCATTTTTTCATGTGTCTGTAGGCCATGCACCTGTCTTCTTCAGAGAAGATTCTGTTCAAGTCCTTTGCCCACCCTGAGATGGGATCACTTGTTCTCTTCTTGCTAATATGTTTGAGTTCTCTGTGGATTCTGGTTATTAAACTGTTGTCGGAGACATAACCAGCAAATATCTTCTCCCATTCTGAGGCTGTCTGCTTGCTTTACTTACTGTGTTCTTGGCTATGCAGAAGCTTTTTAGTTTGATCAGGTCCCAGTAGTGTATTTTTGATGTTGCTTCAATTGCCCGGGGAGTCCTCCTCATAAGATATTCGCCCAGGCTGATTTCTTCAAGAGTTTCCCCTGCAATTTCTTCTAGTCATAGGGCTATATCTTAAGGCGTGACTCGATATAATGGCAAAGAGCAATATGTGCCACTCACATCACCAAAGTTAAAAAAAAAGAAGACTTCTTACAAACTTCTCTCTCTTCCCATTAAACTTGAGCTGTGGCTATATTGAACTGTTTTGGAGGGGGTATGGGTAGCCAGGAAGGAAACTAGAAAACACATGTCCTTAAATTATTATGGATTTTGGAGTTGTGAGCAATAGGATACCCAAATTCATCTCTAATGTGATTTTTAAATGCTGGAGGATTCAAATCTGTATGTGTGTACACATATACGTATAATAAGTATAATTTTTCTGTTTTTGTTTTTTATTTTAATTTGCAGTGATTTTCTGTTTAGAATCAATTTTGAGGGTTCAGATTTAGCTTGAAAAGAACATTATGCATCCTTCAGTAGAGGAGATGAGGTATTTTTTGACCTAGCAATTCTGTAGAATTAGAAATTACTTTTTAAAATCTATCTAAAGTTTGGCTTGTAGAATGCCATTTCTGGCTATATGGCCTTGTGTTGCAAAGCAGTTCTGTGACTGGGGTGCCTGTTGTAGGTATGAGTGTAGACAAGAGTGATTGAAGCCAAATCCATTGTGTTAGTAAATGATTTCAAAACTGAAAACAAAAATCAAAAAAACAAACCTTCAATATCCACTTCTTCTTCCAGCTTGCTGAGAAACCCTGAAGGTATGTATTTTTCACATGTAAAGAAGTCAAGACTCTTTTTCTTACTTGACATATGGAATCCTTAAGTTACCACCTCATTAGTCATCATCACTGAGCATAGTCTTAGATCAGAGGTGTGTCGGGATTATGCCACCATGTGTTTAGTCCTTGTGTTCTAAGCATTGGCAATAACATATATGGCATTCTTCACACTCAACTCCTTTTAAAAATCTTTCATACCCATGCCTCTGTTCACTGCTGCTAGCATACTGTTCAAAAAACAGTTCTTTACTTTTCACTGATCCAAGAATACTCTGATCACATGGCTGAATCAATGAAGTCAGATGGGGGAAATACCTGGTATAAATATTATTTTTGATGAGAATTTCAGGTGGAAGATGAGCAGAACTTTGTCAAGCTGAATTTTGTTAAGGAATAATAAAATCCTTCTGTCTTCTTCCACTCTAACTTCCTTTTGGTGAGCATGAGCCACTGGTACAAAATAAACTGTGATCCACAGATTAAAGTCCCTAGTAATCCATGCCTTTTTGTTAGCATAATAATGGACAGATAAGAAATTTACTCCGTGAAAATAGCAAGGATGCAAGCTTTTGCCTAACCCAGAAAGTTTATACTTATGCATACCTTCTGCATTAGTACTTTCCAGCACAGTTATTCTGCCCTGGGCTTCTTTAGTTCCTGTAGAGGGTGTCTTGCCAGCTGTATTCAGTGTCTTTCTGGGGCAATTACACCCAAACAGTGATATTTCATTAGCATTATAGGCTTGTTCTGGCATCAGATTTTCATCAGTGATGACCTCGACAAACTCATCAATGAATTTCTGTGCTGCTTTTGGTCAATAGAAGCTTTATCACCAGAATTCTTTAAAGACTTAAGGCCTTGTCTTAAATTTCTGCAACTAATGTTGAATATTTACACTTCCATTCAACTTTCAGTTACTGTGATAGATCTTTGCTTGTTTTGCAATCAGCATACCAGGAAGTGGCATGTGTGCACTGCAACCCAGTGGATCTATTCTTTTAATACACAATGGAGATCTTCATTTTCAGCTCTATGTAGTATTTTCAATTTTTCATTAACTTTTGTTCATCACTTTCAGCATAAAACTTCAACAATTTATCCTGCTGTTTCTTTAGGTCTATATTGTGGTCATTCCAACTCCATACTCTGCTGTAAGACCTTTCATACTTATACCCGCCATTGTCCTATTTCTCTAATACCTTGACATTCTAGGCTATAGATAAACATAAATCCTGCTTCTTTTTCTTATCACTGTTACTTGTAGGAGTATCTTCAGCTCTTTTGATATTTTCAACAATATCTTTATATCACAGAGAGAAAAAACAACATAGTGAGTAATGCATGTAGATTTTGGCCCCATATAAGGAATCATGGGGAACCTACCAGTGGTGCATCCAGCCTGCACATGTGCTATTTTATTACCCTTTGTGGATGTGCTTTCATGGGGAATTATGGACATTCTAGAAAGATATGCTGAAGCTAAAGGCATATAGGAGGTGTCTTATTTCTCTTAGGGTCATTGAATAAACTGTATTGTGCATCTATATTTTGACTGCAACCCATCACATGAGAGCAGTTTCCTTTTGTGGCATCAATTTGGCACTCAAAAAGCTTTAGAATTTGAAGCATTCTGAATTTTGAATTTTGAGATTAGGTGTGTTCCATCTGTAGTAGTTGCATAACAATGTTTACTACAATCTCATTTGTCTATAGAAATATATGTTAATCCAGAAGGATATATAAGTAACTATTATTGTCAGCTCTGAAAATCAGCATTGGTGTGTAATAGGCTAATTTTAGTGTTGTACTGTATGAATTCTATAATATATTATTTTTACAATTGTTTAAAATATTACTTACTTAAGTGAATATGAGGGCAAATTATAGTGAAAGCTTAAGCCAGGTAATGAAAATGGCACATGAGAACAGATACCTCATGTATTGGGAAAGAATAGTCAACAGAGCTTAGTCCCATTTTGGTATTCAGTGAGGGAATTGTCGCTTGTGTCCTGGAACTCATGTTATATTACCATGTACATCAGTTTGGGTCATTTGGGAAGGATCCTGAGGAAGAGTTAAGAGTGCAAGATGTTTATTGGGAGGAATCTCTGTGAGAGATTAAAAAGGAATGAGGAGGATTGGGAAGGAAAAGCTTTCAGACGATGGTGCTGATTTGACACCTGTAAAAGGCAAAGAAAGAAAAAATGATAAGACAGGGAGATAGATACTTAGACCACAAGGCAGATGAGGCAAAGTCAATCCAACATGGAGCTCTAGAGCGAAGATTGCCCTAAGAGTAATCCTTTTTAGAACAGAAATGGATAGACCCCCACCATGCTCAGCAGTTAGCTGGGGACTTCCTGGAGGACCATGGTCTCAACTCTACACTGTTGTGGATCCCAAAGTTGCTGCAGCTGGAACCTATCAATTAACTGCTCTCCTTGCAGCTGAACAGCAAGTTTTTTCTTAAAGGGAGGTCAGAGTAGTCCACCTATGTGACTGCCAGTATTCAGATCCATTTTATATGTTTGGGGAATAGCTCTTCCAGGGTTTCAGTGGGCTTCTCTTACTGAGGGGAAATATAGAAGAGAGAGGTTAGGGGGACAAACTATAGCTCCCACTGCTGCACTTGATCTCAGTACTATTCTGTCTCCTCCACTGTCCATTTAAAATTCCCCTTACGCCGCTCAGCTATCATTTCTGCTGGTGTCAAGGACTTACTTGGCAGAGTTACCCAAGTCCTCATTTCTGAGGGATTTGAGTATCTGAAACCATACTCTTTTTTTTTTTTTTTGAAACCATACTCTTTTCAGGCCCTTGTTTATTCACTTTCAAAACTTGGCAAAGGAATTACCACATGGATATGCCCATATGGATCACCTGAGTTTGAGATGTATCCTTCCCTTGGAAATGCACCCCACTGTACCTCCCTCTGCTGATCAGCATCAATAACCCCTGCCAAGATGGAGATGACTCCTCTTGCCTGCTGGTGCCTGGACATAAGGAATTCAAAAGTGCTCAGGTGGTAGCTGTTGCATATAGTCAACGAATAGGATTCTTGTTATAGCCCTTGGCAAGAGTGTGCTTGGAGACCAGTACCTCGAACACTTCACAGACCAGAATGGTGGGAATGGGACATGCCCAGCAGTTATCAGAATGACACTAAATGAAGCCACTCTTTCTTCACTCCTTGGTCTAAGATTCATATATTCTTCCTTTTTGTGACATGGTGCCATATGAGTTCTCCGATTCAGCATATATACTGCATCTTGGAGTTTGGTACCCCATTTCTGCCAAGTATTTCTTCTCAGCTGAGTTTTTAGAAAGTCATTCTATCACCCTGGCAGGCTGGCTACTCTGGATAGTGCAATTGTGAAGTATAACCAATATATCCTATCTTCACTGGAAGTGTATCTCTTGGTCAGACTTTATGTAGTTCCATGTCTGTGGATCATGCATTTTATAAGCCCCCGTCCAGTGATGCTGGGTGAAGCTTTGGGCAAGAAAGACAAATCCATACCAAGATTTCGTGTCTGTTCCTTTGAGAACAATCCACTTGTCTTTCTAGAATAGCAGGGGGGCAATTTAGTCATTTTGTGACCAACAATCCACTTTTCTTTCTAGAATAGCAAGGGGGTAATGTAATCAACAAGCCAAGTGACCTGTTCTTCAAGGAAAGAACAGATTAGAAAGGGAAGATCATCATGGTCTAATTTCTGGTGTTCAGTTTTGCAGAGTCTGAAGATGATGATTGGCTTATCCAGAAATGATTGGCTGATTCACAGTAACCAAACTTAGAAGAAATTGATGTTCTAGCAGAAAGCCAGATTAATTTATAATGATGTTTAAAACTTTCTAGTGATTCAAAGAAGGGAATCACCTTTTCAGGACCCAGTTGCTGAGATAATCAAGATAGGAATCAGATGGTTGATAGGAAAGCATGTAATTAATTAGAGTGAAAAGAGTTGAACAATCATATGGGATGGTTTGTCCAATTTCTCAAAGACCTGGTAGATTATTCCTGCCCTTCTGAAAAAGTTTATCTAATCAATGGCTACACATCTGTTAAATCCAGAGCTTGCCTCTTGAACAAAACAAGACACCATCCTCAAACTGATGCTGCTGAACTTAATTTTCCCTATACTTTGCCCATATCACCACCATCCTTGATTAACTTCAATGAAATGAATTCTTGCAGGTGTCCTCAAACTAAAGTCTGCAGGCCACATGCGGCCCACCTAGGACATTTATCCAGCCTGCCAGATGTTTTTGCCACCACTGCCGTCCTGCTTAGCAGCCAACTCATCCAGAGGCCCACAATCTGGCCCTCCAATGGTCTGAGGGACAGTGAACTGGCCCCCTGTTTAAAAAGTTTGAGGACCCCTGTCTTGGAGGGTTTTCTCTTATATATTTATATGTGTGTATATATAGTGGGGTGTGTATATGTGTTAGAGGGGTGAGGGTTGTCTTCTATTTAATCATCTACAGTCAAAGGTTTGGTGATTACTTTGTGGTTTTTTGCCATTACAGTCCTGTGCTGCATAACAACATTTCAGAATATGATAAACCATGCATATGACAGTGGTCTCATAAGATTATAACAGAGCTGAAAAATCCTCCTTACCATGTAGTCATGTTCTGCATTACTCAGGTGTTTGTGGTGATGCAGTTGTAAAGATACCTATAGCACAGCCAGTCATATAAAAACATAGCACATACAATTATGTACACTACGTAGTACTTGATAATTATAATAAATGACTGTGATACTGGATTATACAGCTGGACATAAAGTTCATATGCAATTTGAAGTTACAACTATTGTAAAATTGCACACGACCTTTATGTCCATCCTGGATATTTACTACACCATATTTTTGCTGTTATTTTAGAGTATAATCCTTTTACTTATTAAAAAGAGGAAGTTAATTGTAAAACAACCTCAGGCAGGTCCTTCAGGAGGTATTCCAGAAAAAGGCATTGTTATCATGGAGGCGACAGCTTCGTGCCCCTGAAGAACTTTCAGCGTGACGAGATGTGGCAGTGGAGGTCAGTGATTGATGGTCTACACCCTGTGCAGGCCTGGGCTGACGTGTGTGGTCTTGCCTTAGTTTTTAACAAAAAGTTTTTAAAAGTTAAAAAAAAAAAAACTTAAATAGAAGAAAAACGTATACAATAAGGATATAAAGAAGAAAATGTTTTTATCTAACTGTACAACGTGGGTTTTGACATTGCTAAGTGTTATTGCAAAAGTTAAAAAATGAAAGTTTATAAAGTGAAAAAGTTATAGGAAAGTAAGATTTATTATTGAAGAAACAATATTTTTATTAATTTAGTGTGGCCTAAGTGTACAGTAGTCCACAGTAGCATATAGTAATGTCCTCGGCCTTCACAATCACTCACCACTCACTCACTGCCTCTCCCAGAGAACTTCCAGTCCTGGAAGCTCCACTCATGATAAGCACCCTAGACCGCACATCATTTTTTGTTTTATACAGTACTTTACTGTGCCTTTTCTACATTTAGATACATACATATTTACCATTGTGTTGCAATTGCCGACAGTGTGCAATACAGTAGCAGTCTGTTCGGGTTTGTAGTCTCACAGCAATAGGCTACACCATACACAGTGCAGCTTGTAGTGGCGCTACACCATGCAGGTTGCATAAGCACATTC
This sequence comes from Galagoides demidoff, assembly GCA_963574575.1. NCBI lineage: Eukaryota > Metazoa > Chordata > Mammalia > Primates > Galagidae > Galagoides > Galagoides demidoff. Next base: position 6,012 of record CAUYQV010128605.1, on the reverse strand, counting down.
TGTGATGAACAAAACCAACATCACCTAACAATGCATTTCTCATTCTTGTATGTGTTAAGTGATGCATGACTGTGCAATGCTCATACTGCTTATTCACCAATTTAAGCCTTAACACAATTTTCGCATCTCTGTTAGTGGTTGTCAAAACAACAACAACTAAAATATCCCAACTCTCCACAGCCAGAGTTCTTGTCCTGTCTCTGTCATTATCTCTCTGTGTGACCTTGAGCAAGTCCTATACCCTCTTGATATCTCCTGAATAATATCTGCATTGAGGGTGGTGGGACTGGATGATTTCTCTCCCAGATCTGTCCATTTAAGAAATTTAAACCTGAAATCTAAATTATCCTCTTCAAAAAATTAAATGATTACATAATGCAATGGCTCCCTCATATTTCCTGGGCACACAGCAAATGAAAATTTACCCTGAAATTGATTGGAGAAGTTAGAAAAACAGCAATGAAGAGATGCCTAAGTGTCAAGAGGCCCCCTCAGGGAGGACAGTTACCTGGCTCCACTGCATCTCTTACTTAGATTCCAAGCCGGTAACATGCAACCTATCAGATAAGCTGTTGTGGGTAGCGGGTAGAAGCATACATTTTATGAATATCAAGAAAAATTTTTAAATATTTGGATGAAATGTGCCATATAAGCACTAAATGCTCTAGTTGTACCTTTCCTGTCTTATTATTTGACTGTGATGCTAATGCTGCTGATCTCTAGATAATAGATGAATTTAGAAATAGAGTTACAGGCTTAGATAAAAATACAAGTATTCACCCTTGACCATTAAGTATATGAAGACTGGGATGTCCTACTTTCCCTTAACTACAAAGTATCCCTTTGGTGCTTGTATTTCAATCCCCAAAATGCACTTTGTTGAAATGTTTACTGTGAAGCCAGGTCCCGTGGAAGGCAGCTGAAGGGGTGAAGGTTGTGTGCAAACACACAGCAGGAGTCTGGATGGGTTTACAGTAAGCACAAGCACCCCACAGGGACTGCAGCCTTTTACCTCTCACTGGGGGGGGGGGCATTGACCAGGCAATGCAGCCCCAGAAATCAATTTAACACTAATGAGGGCTGCCGCTGGGAACAGAGAAGAGAGTGAAAGCTTGTAGATGACGTAGCCAGGTTATCTGAAGAAGTGGTGGGAGCACAGGAAATGACTAGCCACCACCACTGTCTATTCCACTTCTGAACACTTCAAATTCAAAGTTGGGGTAGCACAGGCCAATAGTAAAGCCCCAAGCAGAAGTTTAGAAGTGGGAGTCTCTCCTTGTTAAAATGAAGATTTTAATAAACTTGTCAGCCCAGGGTATAACCAGTACCAGAAGCGACAAAGTGACAAATAAGTGTGTGTGTGTGTGTGTGTGTGTGTTGGGTGGGGGGTTACTTACATGCCCTTGAGAAAGCTGAAAAAGTTACCCAGTAAAAACTTTTAGCTATTGCTCATCTCTTTTAGAACAAAGATCATGAACTGTAAGCCCGCAGAAGAAATCTCGTCCAGTGATAGGCTTTCCTTGCCCAGCTTAGTATCAGCTTTGTCCTATTTCATCCTCTTTTGTTTTAATTTCCTGTACTTTGTCAGGGCCCACACATCATATGACTTCAGGTGTCCACAGGCAGCTGCACAGCTGTGATGTACTTGTGGTTCACTGAATGCCCCATCACTGCCTTGTACTGAGTCACAGCCACACATTTCTGCCACCTGGATTTCCTAGGTGCCTAAGTTTGAGACCGCTGATGTAGAGTGCTCAGATTTCTTAGTAAGGTTATCAAACATATACAAGGGCTGACAATTAAGTTTGCAAACTCATCCTAGAAAAAGTGCTACATACCTCATTCCTGAATATCACTATGGTCACCGTTGAAGCACTCCCTTTGGGAAGCTATGTACCATTGCCAGTGTCTAGTCCATCTTTCAAAGTCCAAAAATTACGGAACTCTTTTTCTGGAATGGCCATCAGAGTTGTTGTTCTTTTATCCTTGGTGCCTTATATGTCATCAAAATATCTTCCTTTCAATATTTCCTTCCTTTATATTCAGGCAAAGAAAAAAGTCATTGGGGGCCAGATCTGGTAAATAGGGAGGATGTTCCAATACAGTCTGTTTACTGGCTAAAACCTGCTCACAGACAGTGCAACGGGAGCTCTTGGCATTTTGTTCATTGGTGAGGTCCATTTTTGCACATACCTTTGTCATGCCAAGATTTTCAGTTAAGATTTTCCTGTTTCTCTATCAATGTTTACTTGGTCTGCTTTGCTTCTCACAGTCAGCTGACAATTTTGATTTGCAATTTGACAAATTTTTGCACACTTTTGCAGTTCTGCTCTTTTTTGGCCACCCTCACCTCTCTTCATCAGTGACACTTTCTCTCCCCTCAGAAAAACATTTAATTCATTTGTATACTACCATTTTCTTCATGGCATTATCCCCATAAAATTGCACCAACATGTCCCTGACTTCACTTCCACTCTTGCTGAATTGAACAAGAAATTTAATGTCTGTTCTTTAACTGAAGCGTCAACATTCTTGAGACAGCAACAATAATGAACACCACTCAGCAAGACAGTGCCACACATCAACAGCACAGCTGTGAGACACTGATATACCAGGGTTATGAAACCTTACCAAGCTGTTCGTATAGTGCTGGCTACCAACATAAGTGCTCAGGGGCAAGTTCATGAACTTAATTGTCAGACCACATTTATAGATTACATATATGCTACATACCAGCTTTATTGAGATATTAATCACATTACTATATAATTCACTCATTTAAAAGGTACAAGTCAATGGTGTTTTGTGTATTCACAGATACGTGCAACTATTACAATAATTAATTTTAGAACTTTCTTATCAACTCAGAAGGAAACCCTGTATTATTTAATAGTCATTCCTCCTTCATGCTAGGCAACCATTGATCTGCATTCTGTCTCTATAGATATGCTTATTCTGGATGTGACATTTCGTAATACAGAAACACATAAAATGTGGTCTTTTGTGAGCGGCTTCTTTCACCTTGTGTAATATTTTCAAGGTTCTTCCAAGTTGTGACATTAATCGTATTTTGATTCTTTTGGTGGCCAGCTAATATTCCATTTTATGGACATACCATTTAGTTTCTCTATTCATCAGTTGATGGACATTTGGATCACTCCCACCTTTCAGTATCGTGAATGGCACTACTATAAACGTCTGTGCAAGTTTTGTACAGACATGTTTTCATTCCTCTTGAGTGAAACTGGTCCTCAGTGTCTGCCATATCTGCCACTTTAACCAACCATGGAGCAAAAGTCCTTGAAAAAAATACTTGGAAAAAAACACTAAAAAACCTAATAATGTAATAATATAAATAATACAAATTTTAAAATACTGTAGAATAACTATTTACTTAGTATTTTATTGCATTAGGTATTATAAGTAATCTAGAGATGATTTAAGGTGCATATAACCTTAAATTTTTTATAATGGACTTGAGCATCCATGGATTTTGGTATCTGTGGCTGGCAGCAGGTATCCTAGAACCAATCCCCTGTGGATATTGAGTGATGACTGTACATACTTAGGAGTGGAATTTCTGGGTCACATAGCAACTCAATGTTTAACCATTTGAGAAACTGCCAGACTGTTTTCAGACGTGGCTACACCATTTTATATTCCTACCAGCAATGCATAATGGTTGCAATCTCTCCACCTCCTGGCTAACATTTGTTGTTATCTGAGTTTTTTGATTATACCATCCTAATAGGTGGGAAGTGGTATCTTGTGGTTTTGATTTACATATTCCTGATGACTGATAGTGTTCAGAATCTTGTCATGTGTGCATTAGGCACTTGTATATCTTCTATGCAGATCCTTTGCCCGTTTTTTTTTTTTTTCTTTTGTAGAGTGTAGAGTTTCACTTTATCGCCCTCAGTAGAGTGCTGTGGCATCACACAGCTCACAGCAACCTCCAACTCCTGGGCTTAGGTGATTCTCTTGCCTCAGCCTCCCGAGTAGCTGGGACTGCAGGCGCCTGCCATAACGCCTGGCTATTTTTTGTTGCAGTTTGGCTGGGGCCAGGTTTGAATCTGCCACTCTTGGTATATAGGGCTGGCATCCTACCCACTGAGCAACAGGTGCCGCCCCCTTTGCCCATTTTTTAATAGAGTTATTTGCCTTCTTATTATTGAATTATAGTTCTTTCTTTCTTTCCTTCTTTTTTTATTTTTTTGATACAAAGTCTTACTATGTCACCCTTGGTAGAGTGTCATGGCATCACAGCTCACAGCAACCTCACACTCTTGGGCTTAAGTGATTCCCTTGCTTCAGCCTCCCAAGTAGCTGGGACTACAGGTGCCTGCCACAATACCTGGATGGGGAGTTCTTTATATACAGGGTGGACATAAAATTTGTGTGTAACTATTTTAAATTGCACACGAACTTTATGGTCACCCTGTTTTCTCCTTAAGGCCCTTATCAGATACATCATATAAGAACATTTTTTCTCTTCTGTAGGTTGTCTTTTCACTTTCTCTGTAGCAATTTTTGAAACACGAAAGTTTTTAACTTTGATGGAGCTCAGTTTATCTGTTTTTTTCTTTAGTTGTTCATGGTTTTGGTATCATATTTAATAGTCCATTCCCAAATCAGAGGACACAAAGACTTCTCCTTCTGTGTTCGTCTAAGAGTTTCATAGTTTTAGCTGTTACTTTTGAGGTCTTTGATCCATTTTGAGTTTATTTTTTTAAGGTGTGAAGAATTCAATTTATTTTTTTTCCATATCTCTATCTAGGTGTCTCAGCATTATTTGTTTCTTAAAAAAAAGCCAAAACTATCCTTTTCTCATCAAATGGTCTTGATGAGAACCCCTATTGGGGTTTCTTCTTAAGATCTTATCTAGCCTGTGACACAGATATCTTCACATTCTTAACCCTGGAGGTCATTCCTTTCCTTAATCTCACCTAGGTAGCCAGAGTCCTCACCTTTCATGAATGCAGAAATGTTATTCATTCATCAGGTTTCCCCCAAGTCTTTTTGAGAGCTCCCAGGAAATGCTTAGGTATGTCATGGATCTGTCCTAGTGGCTGCTTGTCCTGATATGGAGTCCTCTCTCTCTCTGGCCCCCTGCTCTTGCCATTTGTCATGGCTTCTGACTGCTGCACCTCTCCTTGGATTGCTGGGCCATAGGCCTGCGCATAGCCTCACTCCTACTTCCCAGAGCACAGCTAAGATTTTATGTAGTAACATACAATTTTCCTGAAACATGGGGTAAGCACAATGGAATTGCAATTCAGGACATAATAACACACAGTTTGGATATTGGGTATTACTGACCTGGATTCCACTCATCATGCTCAACCACATGGCATCTCCTGGATATCTCCTGCCTCAGTCCTCTGATCATCACCCTTATTCCAGTGTTGGCTAAATTCTTTTAGACAAGTGTGCCCTCATCCAGTCCAGGCCTCCAACTTGTCTTTTGCCTGAGGGAGAAGAAAACCTCTCTCTCTAAGTCATTCTCATCATAATCTTGAAAATTTGTAGGTTCTCTTTATATCAAACCTTCTGTCCCAGAAAATGATCTGGGTTTAGCTTGGCAGAACTGAGACCTCACATGTCCTTCCCAAATTAAGAGTTAGCTTCTCTCATCAGTGATGGCAAGGTCTATGTCTACCTAAAAAGGAAACTTCTGGTCATTTTGAAATAGCAGCTGTTCACCCTCATCCCCCTGTTCTGGCAGCAGAAAGGACATTAAATTTGAGGTATGGTCTGCAGGAACCCTTATATTATAATTGTTTTTCCTAACTCTATTGTTTATTCTTTAATTAGAAATATTCTTTTCCCCACTCAATGTTTTTAATTGCATGGAGGAAAAAGTATCCAATGTACACACCCCTATTATGAAACTAATTTATACCTTTTATATGAAAGCTATAACCAAATAGCCTAAGAATGTGGGAAGGGGGGAGGGAGAAGGGAGGGGGGAATGGGTGGAGGGAGGGGGATTGGAGGGACCATTTTTGAGGT
>CAUYQV010128604.1:0-25983 GCA_963574575.1 Galagoides demidoff | reverse complement strand
TTGAGACAGAGCCTCAAGCTATCCCCCTGGGTAGAGTGCTATGGCATCACAGCTCACAGCAACCTCCAACTCCTGGGCTCAAGCGAGTCTCCTGCCTCTGCCTCCCATGTAGCTGGGACCACAGGCGCCCGCCACAACGCCCGGCCATCCCTTGGTTGCAGCCATCATTGTTGTTTGGCGGGCCTGGGCTGGGGATTCGAACCCGTCACCCTAGGTGTACATGGCTGGCGCCTTAGCCGATTAAGCCACAGGCGCCCAGAGCCCTTTAGCAATATATTTTAAATAAAATTTCCCAGTTGTATAATTGTCCTTGATCAAATACAACTCTAAGAAGATCATCTATTTCTTTTTTCTTTTCTTCTTTTATTTTGAGACAGAACCTTGCTCTGTCGCCAGGGCTAGAGTGCCATTGCCTCAGCCTAGCTCACAGCAACCTCCAACTCCTGGGCTCAGGTGATCCTCCCACCTTAGCCTCCGGAATAGCTGAGTCTACAGGCCCTTGTTACCGTTTTTAGTAGAGATGGAGTCTTGCGCTTGCTCAGGCTGATCTTGAACTCCTGAACCAAGTGATCTCCTGCTTCTATCTTCTAGGGTACCAGGATTATAGGTGTGAGCCCTTGTCCCTAGATAAGAATATTATCTATTTCTATGCAATTTAATTTCTTTTTGAGTAAATTCACTCTTTACAATTTAAATATATTGTTTAAGATTGTCATTGATATCCAAGGTAACATAGAAAGGTTACTACAGGACTTGCTGTATATGCTAAGTATGGTATAGAGATGGCAGATTTGACGGTTGACTTTTTATTTATTCCCTTAATGAGTAGCTTAATTTTTCTTTGGCATAGTTTTTCCATATATAATAAATTATAGGAAACACTAATCATACTAGCAGAACATGAAAAGTTAGAGCTAGTAGATTTTTCTTAGATTAGGGAAAGATTATATTATATCAGGAATCATCATTAACATCATGTTAGTATACTTAAGACCTGTGAATATCATACTTAGTATTGAAAGACTGATAGTAGAAGATACTCAAAATCAGTCTATAGAGCATTTATGGATTAGCGTTTTTCAGTATTGGTGTTTTTCACTCTCAATACTGTTTAAAACTTATAGAGAACTGGTTTCCACAGCATGCCTGTGAATGTGGTGTATTGTATTTGACTGATGTTTAAGCCCTTTGGAAGTATGAGACTGACATGCTATGAAGAAGGTAGTTCCATAAAGAACAGTTTTTGTTATAGTTCTGAGTTGGAAAAAATGATATCTTACAATCATGGTTTCAGGGATTTTCTTCATTGGTTTATAATTTAAAATTTAAACTACCCATTTTTACCCATGGGGAAGAAAGTAGCTGTGAAATATTATATTTGTTGTGGATAATGACACATACATTATATTTATAAAGAAAAATAGATGACCTAATTTCCTCTAATTATTTTTTAGGTCGAGATTTAATTTGTATCCAGTCCATGGATGGGATGCTGATGGTGTTTGAACAAGAAAGCTATGCTTTTGGGAGATTTCTCCCTGGTTCTCTTCTGCCTGGCCCTCTTGCTTATAGTTCCCGTACGGATTCCTTCATTACTGTCTCTTCCTGCCGACTAGTGGAAAGTTATAAGTAAGTTTGGGTGTAAATCTTTGGACTCATTATTTTTTTGACATATATGTTGCTGATTAATTTTTCCCATAAAGGGCTTGAATATTACAAATGAAAAAGAGACTGGTTTCTTTGATACTTGGGGGGCTTAGAGCATATGATTTACTACTGTAGAATATTTGGAAGTCAGGATGGTGCAGTGATTTGTGAGGAAAAGGAAGACCTGTCTGGGAATCCTGATTTTGCTACTAATAGTTGTTTGATTGTCAGTGTCCTTATCTTCCTCTAAAGGAGGTAATACCACTCATTTTGACAAGTTTGTTATATGGTATTATTAAATGTATGTCAAGTTGCTACCTCATTGAAAATGCTCAATCATTATTGTGACTGTTTCTTGATATAATAAATAATATAACACAATGTTGAGTGAAAAAAGTCAAATCGAACATGCATCTGTTGCATGATTTTATAACAAAAGAGAATGTACATGACATAGGAAAAATACTGGTATTAACTGTAAGTGTCATAAATGTTAATTATTAGAAAAAACCAATTCAAATAGAGATGAGGTATGAAAATGACCCTATGAATATAATTTATACTTTCTACTGGAACTTCTTATTGATCTTGGTGAATTGTGTATGAGAGAGACCATTTTCTTCTCTGCCAGCTAGTTTTCAATAAAAGTTAAAGTTTTGACTTTTTGGAGAGTATGTTTTTTCGTTGGCAGAGAGAATGGGGAAAAGAGAGCAGAAATTCATGCTGAGAAAACAAATAGACTTTGAGGGTTTCCGTATCTTCAGTAACTTTATTGTATTATCTTACTGATGGCAACATTTAGAGCTTAAAATATCTAAGCAACACATCATCATAGCTCTAGAGCATTATTTTTGGCCACACAACTTTTCCCACGTGGGAAGAAAATATAAACTCATCAGGCAACATTTATAAATTTTTGTCTTTAAGTTTTAGTATTGTGTATACAGCAAACTAACGGAGTCGTCCATTCACATATGTCCATCTACCTTTATGAATGATTGTCAAGTCACGTAGGGTTTAAAACTCTGAAAATAAGTGAATGTTTGTGACTAAGCAGAAGTTAACTGATGGAGGTAATGTATCATCATGTCACATTCCCTTTATAACTCCTGTGGCTCTTTTCCAAAGGAGATGAATGAATTGTAGCACTGCTACTGGTAATAAATAAAATATTATGTTCATTTTGAGAGGTTGAGAAAAATATCTATATAATTTACTCAAGCCTGCCAAAACTTCAGGGATATTGAGGGGATCTGCTTTTCTGCTTTCCATCAAGTTTTGGGCCTTCCCTCCTGCCAAATAGTGCTATACTAGGGTTGCAATACAAAGATTTAAATACTCAATTACTTACTCTTTGAAATATGTGCAGAGGAATTTGATAATAACTCCACAGGAGTGATTAGATGAGGAAGCAATGTGCAGGTTTCCTTAATGTGTGAGTTTAATCTCACAAAAGCTCCCATTGTTTTAACTGTGGTAATTCTCCAACATACCAATCTATTAAATTCATCTTTATCTGAGACGAAAATATGTACGTTTTTTCCATTATGTGGATTTTTCATAATGGTCAAAATGCATGAGATGTGATTATTGTGAAATAATGACAATCATGAGGGTTTATAACATTAGGTAGCATATTGCACTTAAATATGCTTTCAAGTTTACAGATTATATTAAATGATAATCACTGGTACAATTTAGAGTGGAGAAAAGAATAAAAACTATGGGTTTGTTCTTTTGAGTCTTCAGTAAATCTGCCTATATACAGTTAATAGACTGTAATCAGTTAATAGAATAGACTTTTAGGACTTGATTTATTTTCATTTTTGATATTGATAATTTAAACCTAGCTCAATTATGTTTAAGTAGGACCTAGTGAAAGCTATGGGTCTCAGCCTTCAGTGTGTGTAGGAATCACCTGGGCAGTCTATTACAAAATGTATATTTACGGATCGTAATCCCTACTCCCCTAGATTTTGATTCAGTATGTTCGGGGATCAGACTCAGAAATCTTTATAGTAAATGTATACTTCAGGTGATTATAATTCAGGGACACACTTTGAGTGTTGTTTTTCTTTTGAAGTGAGAAAATTGTTTGCCCTTCTTGGGGGGAAGGGGCCAAGGCTTTGGTCCCGTTGTTCACTGGGCCATGTGTTTCCAAACTTTGGATCATCTTTTTTTCTCTTTTTCTTTCCTTTACCCATCAGAATTTCTTTCACTAAACCCTGCCCTTTCTACCCATAATTCCTCTTATTTAGCTCTTGTTTCCCATTCCCGTTCGTTCAGATCTTTATCTTTTCACTTGAATTTCTTGGTTTTTATTTGTTTTACCTCTAATTTAGACTTTGAAGGGTTCTTTTCACATCTGTCCTTTTGAAACACTTCTTTAAGCCAGGATAATTTTAATTTCCCATTTAGAAATTAGACTTTCTTATATTGACATTCAGTATGATTTATAGTAACAGTATTATTTTACCTCTATGATGTGGACTTTCAGATTTGGAAGGGACTCCTTTTTTTTTTTTTTGAGACAGAATCTCAAACTTTCGCACTGGGTAGAGTGCTGTGGTGTCACAGCTCACAGTAACCTCAAACTCCTGGGCTTAAGCAAGTCTCTTGCCTCAGCCTACCAAGTAGGTGGGACTATAGGTGCCTGCCACAACACCTGGTTATTTTTAGTTGTAGTTGCCATTTTTGTTTGGCAGGCCCAGGCTGGATTCAAAACTGGTGTATGTGGTTGGTACCCTAGCCGCTTGAGCTATAGGTGCTGAGCCTTGGAAGGGATTCTTAAAGTTAACTAGTGCAACTATCTTCCCTTTTTTACCTTCTAGATGTATTATTGCCCAAAACACCCTTTGTGCTCACTGGTATGTATCACCTTCTTGTATTGTACTGGAATATTCCAGAGTATGTCTTGCATTATCAAGTTCCTGATAGCAGAATCTGTCTTACACATCTGTTCACTGATTGAATAATTCATTTCATTTATGAAGTGATTCATTTCCAAACATTTTTCAAGCGATTTCTCTGAATGCAGTCAGACCAGACCTGTCTCTTATCTTCAAGCAGTATTTAAGCAAGTGTGAGAAGCAGCAAGTCACTTAGCTACAGCTCAGTGATGCAGCAGCGCTCTGTACAGAATGCTGAGGAGGCCTAGAGGTGCGGTGACTGTGTAAGAGTTGAGTGTTGGGAGGCTCCCTGAAGTTCTCTGGCACATCTGCAGTAGCTCTTAATACATTGCTAAGGACATAATAGGTTTTAAATAAGTATCTTAAAATGTATTTGTTGACTTTAATTGACTATTTTTAAGAAGAAGGTTGTGTTCTTCATCAGTCTTTGGCTCTGACCGAATTAAAATATTTGTGTTCTAGGTATACATGTAATATTAAGGGCTTTTGTTCTCTCTCTCTCTTTTTTTTTTGAGACAGAGCCTCAAGCTATCCCCCCTGGGTAGAGTGCCATGGCATCACAGCTCATAGCAACCTCCAACTCCTGGGCTCAAGCGAGTCTCCTGCCTCCGCCTCCCAAACAGCTGGGACCACAGGCGCCCGCCACAACGCCCGGCTATTTTTTGGTTGCTGCCGTCATTGTTGTTTGGTGGGCCCGGGCTGGGGATTCGAACCCACCACCTTAGGTGTACGTGGCTGGTGCCTTAGCCAATTGAGCCACAGGCGCCGAGCCATGCTCTCTCTCTTTTGCACATCCTATCTCCTGTATCTGAAATACTCTTCCTTCTTTCTCTGCGTGTGAAAATTATGAGCAAATTGTGTCCTTGCTCCCCTTTAGTTCTCTGACCTAGACATAAACAACATCTCTGCCTTCTTAATTCATGGAATTTTTCAGTTCTCCCCTTAAGTACCATTCCTACTTTCAGTGATATATATTTGCTTTTTACTTTTCTTTGTGACTTGACTTTTCTTTTTGATAGCAGGATTTTTTTGCATCCCCTGCAGTCCCCTTGCACTGTACCTTGCTAAGAATAGTAACAAGAACTTGAAGAAAGAGTGAAAAGTGTATCAGGAAAACTTCTGCTTTGTTACTGTCCTCTTTCAATGAAAGTGATTCTCCTTGGCATAGTCTAGAATGTTTTTGCTATAGTTGCAATGAACATAATGTTCTGTACCCAGAGCTTGCATTTCTGGTAAAGTTCTCTGGGTTACATATCAAGGTTTCACAACCTCCTGGTATCCTTTGAGGTGACAGTTATGTTTCATGTGAAAATAAACGATTTTCAGAGGGTTTACTTTTATGCTTTGTGATACCTCAATCTGCATTTTAGTTACTTGCTGCTATTTTTCTTTTTCTTTTTTTTTAAGAGACAGAGTCTCACTTTGTTGCCCTCAGTAGAGTGCTGTGGCATGACAGCTCACAGCAACCAACAGCTCTTGGGCTTAGGTGATTCTCTTGCCTCAGCCTCCCGAGTAGCTGGGACTACAGGAGCCTGCCATAGTGCCTGGCTATTTTTGTTACAGTTTGGCCAGGGCCAGGTTTGAACCCGCCACCCTTGGTATATGGGGCCAGTGTCCTACTCACTGAGCCACAGGTGCCGCCCACTTGCTGCTATTTTTATGATGCACTAAATTATATGGTTGACTTTGTTACTGATGCACTATAGGCCCTGTTAAACATTTGTGACTAGTGGGTCAAAAAGTGCCATTGTTTCTATGGGCTTGTTGTATTTGGATTAGTGCTGGTCTGTTCTGAGAAACACATATGGCACTTTTTCATAAAATCCTGTTACATTGAGCCCGGTTATTCTTTTAGCAGTCTCAACAAGGGAATTTTATTCTTTAGCTCACATCACAGAACACTTGCGTGCTAAGAAAAAGATCCAAGTGTTTTCTTTATTTCAGATTTCCAAATCTTTCTGAAATTGGTTAGTTTAAGAAATAGGTTTTTATGTACATTCTGGGTCACAGTTACTATAAGCTAAGGAAGAACCATAAACTAGATGCTGTTGTAAATTTGTCACCATCTAACTTTGCTGTCAGTTATGTTAAAGTAATAAAATATTCTTCTGAGTTGTCTTCTGGGAAGAAAAATGGTCCGGATTTGGACATCAGTAGTCAATTTTGGCTGTCTCCGTTTTAATGTTAATGAGGCCACTTAGGGGCTAACTTATTCCTCAGATGAAATAATAACTCTTTGTAGTACGAAGATTCACACAGCTCAAAGAACTTTGAATTTTTGCAATAGTCACATTAATATCCATGTAATCTTCTGGTGGGTTGGTGTCTGCAGGAAATGAACCACCTATGTGATTAATTGCCTGAGGTTAGATTCATAGGAGGACCAACTTTAGGATGATGTTTTAGTCACCTACGTGTACTATATTTCTGTTAGCATAAACTGAGACTAGGAAAATACTCTTTTGTGGAAGTCAGAATGTAAGGGTCGTTAGCACTTTTGGAACATTTGGGATTTTGAAGGTCAGTGTTGCATGATATAGAGAGATTTGATGTAGCTGGCCTATTTTTATAAGGCTGAGCTCTTCCTATATCCTGTGACTCATTCTTCCCCATCACATATCTCTCGAATTCCTGTCATAGCCTTTCATGTCTTTTTTACTGTTGGATGCCTTTGCATGCTATTTATTTTGTCATGCTTTCTCCCTTTTTACCAGCATGGTGCATTTCCACTCATTCTTGAAACTTAGCTTTCTCTTCCTAACCTATAGCAAGAACCTATCTTCTATCTCAATTACATGTTTCTGTTTGATTGGTCCTGTGTGTATACCTTCTATTAATTAGCACAGGGTCCTGTGAGTTATACATAGTTGTCTATGTATTAATTTCCACAGATAGTATGGGAGCTCCTGATAAGTACAGATCATGTACCATTTTTTTTTCCATTGTTAACATTTGTTTTAGATTCCTACTATATACATATAGAATGAGGGAAATTTATTTACATTAAGTATTCATATTAACTAGAAGTCTGACTTCATATAGAGTATTGCAAGTTTGTTACCAGATACTATGCCCTGAGGAGACTTTCTTAATTCATAGTAATTCAGTATCCAACTGAAGTTGGAAGATTTTTATTTTTTAGGTTTTAAAAAAATTTTAGGTTAATGTGAAGGTGCAAACAATTAGGTTGTAATGTTTGCATTTATTAGGTAGAGTCCCTCTTGTAGTTGTATCCTGCACCCCGAACGTGTGCCATAGACCCTTACATTGTGCCCATTGAGTGGGGGAACACCCATCCCACTCTTCCTCCCTTCTCACCCCACATCATATCCTTGGCCTGAATTGCATTGAGTTTTTCTCTTATGTGGGCATGTATTAGATTATTTACTGGCTTCATATTAGTACCGAGTGCATTGGATACTTGCTTTTACATTCTTGTGATACTTTACTAAGAAGAATGTGTTTCAGCTCCATCGAGGTTAATACAAAAGATGTAAAGTCTCATCTTTTTATGGGTGAATAGTATTCCATGGTATACATATACCACAGTTTGTTAATCCATTCCTGGGTTGATGGACATTTAGGTTGTTTCCACTTCTTGACAACTATAAATTGAGCTGCAATAAACAATCTAGTGCAAATGTCCTTATAATAAAATGATTTTTTTCTTGTGGGTAGATGCGTAGTAATGAGATTGTGGGATCAAATGGAATTTGAGTTCTTTGATGATTATCCATCTGAAGTTGAAAGATTTTTACAAATGAATTTGTAAATCTATTTAAGATAGGGTGGTTTCAGAATTGGTATATAACAGATTAATACCACTGTACATGTTAATGTTTATTTAAGTATTTCACATTGCCTTCATTCATTCATTCATGTCCTTGATTATTTATACTCTCAGACATCTTTCTTTTTGACAGTATGATGTGTCTGAATACATCTATTTTAAAATATTCCTCCTAGCTGTGGAGGCACAATGCAAAGAATGTTGATTCAGTAGGAGGGAAAGGAATCTGTGAACCTGTAGTTTCTTCATTTAGACTATAATTATTAAAAAAACCCAAACCATTAATTAATGGAAAATATAGAAATTTCAACTTTATTAGCTAAATTAATCATTTCTGGATTAGATGATACTTATAAATTGTTGTTAGAATGATTTGAACTAAATGCCACTATTGAAATAGAAGCTATTTATATGACCTATAAAATACTTATAGGTCATAATGCCCACTATTAAATTAAGAACTCATGTACCAAGTGGTGGCTGTGGCTCAAAGGAGTAGGGTACTGGCTCCATATGCTGGAGGTGGTGGGTTCAAACCCAGCCCTGGCCAAGAAAAAAAAAGGAACTCATGTACATACCAGATAAACTATTAGATGATTGATCTCTATTTACATATAAATCTGTATCTGTCTCTTTGTCAATCTATCAATAAATATTTGTGCACCAAATATATACCAGATACTGGTATATACCAGGCACTTTTTATAATTTATTCTTCGATCCTTTTAACAATATTTGAGTTACAGATTATTATTTCTATTTTATAGATGGGGAAGCTAGATACAGAG
Source organism: Galagoides demidoff (assembly GCA_963574575.1). Classification (NCBI taxonomy): domain Eukaryota; kingdom Metazoa; phylum Chordata; class Mammalia; order Primates; family Galagidae; genus Galagoides; species Galagoides demidoff. The sequence continues at coordinate 16,849 of CAUYQV010128604.1, read as the reverse complement.
CGATTAATTGCCTAAATTTATTCAGCTAGTAAGTGGTTTATCTGGGGATTAAATTCAGTTTTTCTTGGTCCTATACATTTTGTATTAATAATTTTTATGTCTGACTGCTTTGCATTATGTTTTTCGGTATATTTGGTGTTTAGGTACTAGGTCGTTCTTATTCATTGTTATTTGTCACATAAAATTCTAATGGAACTGCTTCGATAGCTGCTAGAGCTATTTCCCAGTGTTGAATAGTGAGTCATACAGTTACAATTTCTTTATCATAACAGCTCTGTGCAGTCTGATTTCATGATATCATTTAATGAGAATTCAATCTCAAATTTTACAGTTTTTTAAATCAATGAAAAGGTGATTTAAATTATAGATTATGGGCTTTTAAAATTTAAAATAATGTATACTTTTAAATTACAGAGTCATTTACAATTTTTTTCATATCTTTAATACAGGTACCAAGTACTTGCTTTTGCAACGGATGCAGATAAAAAGCAGGAGATCGAACAGCAAAAACTTGGTTCTGGAAAAAGACTAGTTGTAAGGCTTTCTAAAAATATCTAAAAATTTCAGTAATGCTGTATCTAATTGTAAATGTTTGTTAAGAATCAGATTTCTTAAAAACAAAATTTAAAAAATATATATTTTAGTTACTTCTCTTTTCTATGTTATTATTATATGAATAATCTAAGAATTTATTTGGCTATTGTTGAACAATGAAAAACTATGCCTGGTCATGATCATAATATATCAGAGCCATAGATGTCCAGATGGAGTCACTTTAACTGAAGTGAATATAAACTAACAAAAGAAAAAAAATTAAGGAATACCCCTTTAATAGACAAAATTTTATATATTATGTTTCTCTGTTTTCAATGTCTTTTTTTTCTGGATGCTTTTTAGATTTTCTCTTATTACTTTTTATTTTTTATTAAATCATAGCTGTGTATGTTAATGTAATCATGGGGTACAATGTGCTGGTTTTATGTACAATTTGAAGTATTTTTATTAAACTGGTTAACATAGCCTTCACCACATTTTCTTAGTTATTGTGTTAAGACATTTATATTCGGCTTGACGCCTGTGGCTCAAGTGGCTAAGGCGCCAGCCACATACACCTAAGGTGGCTGGTTCGAATCCAGCCTGGGCCACCAAAACAACAATGATGGCTGCAACCAAAAAATAGCTGGGCGTTGTGGTGGGTGCTTGTGGTCCCAGGTACTTGGGAGGCTGAGGCAGGAGGCTCGCTTGAGCCCAGGAGTGGAGGTTGCTGTGAGCTATGATGCCATAGCACTTTACCCAGGGGGATAGCTTGAGGCTCTGTCTCAAAAAAAAAAAAAGACATTTATATTCTATACTTAGTAAATTTAACACGTACCCTTATAAAATGCACCATAGGTGTGGTCCCACCAATTACCCTCCCTCTAGCCATCCTCTCCCCTCCTCTCCCCTCCCCTTCCTCTCCCCTTTCTGCTCCTTCTTGGGCTATAATTGGGTTTCATTTATGAAAGCTATAAATTGGTTTCATAGTGGGGCTGAGTACATAGGATACTTTTTCTTCCATTCTTGAGATACTTTGCTAAGAAGAATATGTTCCAGCTCCATCCATGTAAACATGAAAGAGGTAAAGTCTCCATCTTTTTTAAGGCTGCATAATATTCCATGAGGTACATATACCACAATTTATTAATCCATTCATGGGTCAATGGGCACTTGGGCTTCTTCCATGACTTAGCAATATGAATTGGGCTGCAATAAACATTCTGGTGCAAATATCTTTGTTATAAAGTGATTTTTAAGATCCTGTCTCTTAAAAAAAAAGAAAGTCGATTGGTGGTTGCTTAGGGTTGGGGTGATAATTAAAGCATATAGAGTTTCTTTGTGAAGTGATGAAAATGTTTTAAAATTGTAGTGATGGCTGCACACAACTGTGAATATACTAATTAAACCATTAAAACCATCAAATTGTACACTTTCAGCGGGTAGATGATATGTATATTATAACTCAATAAAGCTATTTTAAAAATAAAGACTAAAAAAGACTTTTCCACACATATTTTATTTTATTTTATTTTTTATTTTTTATATTTTTTGAGATAGTCTCCCTGGGTAGAGTGTCGTGGCATCATCACAACTTACAGCAACCCTAAGCTCCTAGGCTCAAGCCATCCTCTTGCCTCAATCTCCCAAATGCTGCCACAACACCCAGCTAGTTTTTTCTATTTTTAGTAGAGATGGGGGGGTCTCAGTCTTGCTCAGGCTGGTCTTGAACTCCTATGCTCAAGCTCATCTACCTACCTCAGCCTACCAGAGTGCTAAGATTACAGACATGAACCAATGGGCCCGGCCATCCTGACATATTTTAGATCATTCTGACTTGTTTTGAGACATTTTTCAACTTCTGTGAGACCCTTCCTGACGTATATCGGTTCCTTCTGGCTGTATTTGAGACCCTTCCTAACTTGAGTGAGACTCTTCTGGGTTTTATTCCTTCCTCAGATGGTTGAGACAGTTCCTGACTTATTTAAGTCTTTTTCTGATTATTTGAGACACTGCCTACCTGATTAAGATGCTTTTTGGTTATTATGGATAATAATAAACATCTGTATACAGATTTTTGTGTAGACATAAACTTTCACTTCTCTTTTATATGTATAAGATATGTACTTAGGAATGGAATCATTGCATCATATGGTGAGTCTATGTTTAATTGTTTGAAGAACTGCCAGACAAATTGAGATGCTTCCTGCCATGTAAATGTCTCTTCCTGATTATTTGAGACCCTTTCTGACTGTTTTCAACCTTGACTAACAAGTTGAGATCCTTTTAAACATGTTTTGGGCCTTCCGTGATTGTTTGAGACCCTTCCTAACTTGACTGAGATTCTTCCACATTTGATGGTCGGAACATTTCCTAATTTAAGACTTTTCCCAATGTGTTAGATTATCTTCCTGATGATTTGAGACTTTCTGACTTCCTTACAATTTCGTGACCCTTCTCGCCTGTTTTATACCCTTCCTGACTTGTTCAAGACTCATTCTTACTTGTTTAAGACACTTTCTGAAATGTTTGAGACCCATTCTGACCCAGAAATATTCTTACTTATAACATTTAGACCCTTCTTGACTTGTCATACTACTTTTCCTGCCATGTGGGAGACTCTTGTAGATATACGTGAGATGTTTCCAGATGCATTGAAGCCCACGTTGATGTGTGTGAGACTCTTCCTGATGTCTTTGAGACCCTTCCTTTCATGTTTGAGACTTTTTATGACGTGTTTGATACTCGTCATGGCATGTTTGAGATGCCTGACATATTTGAGAACATTCTGTTATTCCAAAAAATGTATAGTGTATAAGCGGTTTTGTTACCTGCATGAATTGTGTTGTCCTGAAGTCAGGGCTTTCAGTGTATCCATCACCCAAATAGTGTACATTGTACCTTATAGGTAGCTTTTTTTTTGTTTGTTTGTTTGACAGGCCTGGGCTGGGTTCAAACCCACCACCCCCATGCACGGGGCTGACACTCTAACCATCTGAAGCTATGGTAGCCCAGCCTGATAGGTGAATTTTTATCCTTCACTCCTCTCTCCCCTTCCCTCCTTCTTAGTTTCCAATGTCCATTACACCACTTTATGACTATGTATATCCCTCCTTTAGTTCCCACTTATAAGTGAGAACATGTGCTGTTTGTTTTTCCATTCCTGAAACCATTATCCTAAGGATCTCATGATGTATTTAAGACGCTTTCTCTTTCTCTGGGGCCTTTCCTGACATGGTTGTGAAACATTCCAATTTGTCTGACACCTTTTTGACTTGTTTCAAAAGTTTCTCAACTTTGAGACTCTTTCTTTCTGTTGGAAATCATTCCTGGTAAATTTGAGACTTTCCCGAAACTATTTGAGACCCTTCCTGATGCACTTGAAACCAGTTTTTATTTGTGTGAGGCTCTTCCTCACATATTTCAGATGCTTGCTGATCTGTTTGAGACCCTTTCTGGTGTATTTGGGACCATTCTTAATTATATGAGACTTCCTAATGATGTTGAGACACCTCCTGACATGTGTGTGATACTTTCTGATTTGTTCCAGAACCTTCCTAACATGTTTGAGACCCTTTGTGGCTTTTTGGAGATCCCATCTGATGTATTAGAGGCTCTTTCTACCTGTGTAAGACCCTAAAAAATAAGACACTAAAACATTTTCCTTACAGTTTTGCTATTCTTTCTTAAGTATTTGAATCTCTGACTGTTTAAGACCTTTACTGACATTTTTTTTTTTTTTTACACAGTCTCACTTTGTTGCCCTAGGTAGAGGGCTATGGCGTCATAGCTCACAGCAATGTCTAACTCTTGGGCTCAAGCAAGTCTCAAGTCTCAGCCTCCCAAGTAGCTGGGACTATAGGCACCCACCACAATGCCGACTATTTTTGTTTGTAGTTGTCGTTGTTTGGCAGGCCCAGGCTGTATTTGAACCCACCAGCTCTGCCTATGTGGCTGGCACCCTAGCCACTAAGCTACAGGCGCCGAACCTATTGACATGTTTGAGACCCTTCTTGTCGGACTTTAAACTCTTCCTAATGACAGTTTAGAACATGTTTTAGAGACTTTTCTCTTTTTTTCCAGTTTCTTTTTCCTTTCTTTTTCTTTTTCCAGTTTCTTTTTCCTTTCTTTTCTTTTTTCTTTTTTCTTTTTTTTTTTTTTTTGAGAGTCTTGCTCTATCACCCAGAGTAGGGTACAGTAACATCATCATAGCTCACTGAAGCTTCAAACTTCTGGACTCCAGCAATCCTCCTAGCTCAGCCTCCCTAGTAGCTGAAACTACAAGAGCGCACCACCACACTCAGTCAACTTTTCTATTTTTTGTAGTAAAAGACAAGCTCAAACTTGTCTTAAACTTGGAGCTCAAGCAATCCATCTACCTCAGCTTCCCAGAGTGCTAGGATTACAGGCATGGGCCACCACAGCCAGTCTGTTTTACCTTCTTAACTTCAGCATTTGGCCAAGCATGTTGGCTAGCTGTTGTAATCTCAGCACTTTGGGAGGCCGAGGCAGGAGGATCACTTGAGCTCAGAAGTTCAAGCCTGCAGTGATCTATGATCACGCCATTGTACTACATCCTCGGTGATAGAGCAGGACTGTTGTCTCCAAAAACAAAAATTCAGAGTTTCTATTGCTACCAAAAAAAGAACAAAAATTGTTTGGGGGAAAACAATTAGCAGTCTATCCATAGCCTCTCATCTCAAAACAAATAGAAGTTTTCAATTTGGCCAAGAAAATCATTCCCCCTTCTGACAAAGAAAAAAATGGAATTGTCCACCCTTTTCTCTTCCTTAACTTGGTAGCACCCATAGAAGAATGGTTTTTAATTTTAAGCAATGAAAGTCAAAGGAAAAAAAGCTACTGGAATCTGGAGTATTTCTTCGTAATCAACAATAACTTGGTGGGTGTGGTGGTTCAGGCCTGTACTCCTAGCACTCTGAGAGGACCAGGCAGGTGGATTACCTGAGCTCAGGAGTTCAAGACCAGCCTGAGCAAGAGGAAGACCCCACCTCTACTAAAAATAGAAAGAAAGAAAAAAAAAAGTAGCCAGGCACTGTGGCAGGCACCTATAGTCCCAGCTACTCAGGAAGCTGAGGCAAGAGAATCTCTTGAGCCCAAGAGTTTGAGGTTGCTGTGAGATATGATGCCATGGCTCTTGACCCAGGGTGACAGAGTAAGACTCTATCTCAAAAAAAAAAAATGCCTTGAGCTATTAGGCTACCACCTAAGACCAATCTGAATTTTCTGAGTGCCTGTGCATACAGCAAAGGCACAGAACATTTTGAGATGCAGATAGTATCAGATCACCATCTGGACCATAAATAATTCAAAAATCATTCGTGCATTTTAGATACCTGAGAATCACATGGCTCAGAAACAAATAATGTACTAAGTCTCAGCAAGAAAAATCTCCAAACATTATATCTATGAATCCAGTTTAAAGTCTAATAATAGTCTTGAGAATTGAATAAAAATGCAGGAAAAGTCCCTATCACTAATGTAAAATTGAATTAATTTTATTTTAAAAAATATACATAGAAAAGGTTGATCAAATTAAGCTTAACTCTGCACAATCCAGTCTTGGGAGGCCAGCTAGAATTGAATTCCATCCCAATGCCCTGTTCTTGAGTTCTAGAAGTAAGACTCTCTGATTAGATCCTCACCAAGTTTAAGACCCACTGGACACCAAATATGTGAAATATGGTCACTGTTTTCAAGAGAGCTTATTGAGACATCTGATTCTGTACTAAATTCTGCCTAAAAGAAAGGCAGAACATGGCAGAAAAAGAGTTTGGGAGCTGATCCTGGTTGTTGGTGGGAGGGTGACACAGAACACTAGGCTGCCCTAGATCCTGTGGATGGGGGAAGGATTGCATTAGGCATTGCCAGAAAGTCACAACAGAAGCTCTTTCAGGGTGGAACCAGGAGCCTGAAGCCTAGAAATGAGCTAGATCAGGAGCTGGCTGGGAACACTGGCTCACACCTATAATCCTAGCACTTTGGGAGGCCAAAGAGGGAGGGTCACTTGAGGCCAGGAGTTCAAGACCAGCCTGCACAACAGCAAGACCCCATCTCTACCACACAAGAAAAAAATAGGTCAGGAGATGGTCAAGATAACTTAACTAGTGATCTTGACCATGTACTTGTCAGTGGCCCTGGTCAGTCTTTACAGGTCCAGCCAACCGCTTGCCTACCTCTCTAGACAGAGCCTTAAAGCCTCCACAGATGAAGCCTCAGCACTGTACTATCTGGGATAGATTCTAATGAACGGGATGGGCATTTTTCTCTTATTGAGAAATGGGTGATCAATGATGTCCTTCTGGACTTGGAGATGTACAGACACAAGTAAGTGTTTTTGATCACTTAGAACTCTGATTTTATTTTTTGTAAAAGGGTTCTTTTAGACTTATCTAGACATTTCTTTTTTATCATATATCACTTTTGGATATACATAAAAAAAGAAAATTTAAATAATACATTGGTGAAAGTATTTTTAAACATTCCTCACATTCAGAACCCCACTTTTCTGAGTCAACTTTTAAAAATTGAAGTAGAACATACATACATTAAAGAATGTAAAGTACACTAGTCACAAATGTTCATATATACACATATACAGTAGACCCTCCATAGTTGGCCCCCCACTACATTGACCACCTCCTTAAGTTGACCCAATTTTCACAGACCAGACACCCACCACATGTACGTATCAGTACAGCAGGCCTAGTTCTTTATGTTGACCTCCTCTGTATGTTGACTAGTTTGTTGCAGTCCCTTAGGTGGTCAACTTGCACAGGTTCTAATGTCTATATATTCTGGTAGTCACCATCCAAAGGATGGAGAGCAATTGGAACGTTCAAACACTGTTCATTAGAGTAAAAACTGATACAAACACTTCAAAAAACAGTTTTACAGTATCTACAAAGTTAAACATATCTAGCAATCCCACTCTTGAGTATACACCCAAGTGAAATGAATGCATGTGCCCACCAAAATGTACCTATAAGAATATCCATAGCAGCACAGTCCATACTATACAGCAATGGAAACAACACAATGCCCATTACAATAGATAAATACATAGATGATATATTCATATAACAGAATAATACACAGTCATAAAAGTGAACAAATTACTGATACACACAATAACATGGATGAATATCCCAGATTGCATGAGTCAAAGAAGCCAGACAAAAGAGTACATACTGTGTGATTCCATTTATATAAAGTTCAAGAACAGGCAACATTAATCAATTGTGATGAAATCAGAACAATGATTATCTGTTGGGGGGGTTATTAACAAAAATGATAAATGCTTATTCTAAAGCACTCAAACAATGCTCCCCCCCATATACCTGCATAACTCTCTTACATTCAAATCTTTGTTCAAGTATCACCTAGTCAGTGAGACCCACCCTGAACACTCTGCTGTAAATTATAATCTATACCCTCCCAAGTCCACATCCTTTCTTTTCTTTTTTTTTTTTTTTTTTTTTGCTATTTTTGGCCAGGGCTGGGTTTGAACCCGCCACCTCTGGCATATGGGGCCAGCGCCCTAGTCCTTTGAGCCACAGGTGCTGCCCAGTCCACATCCTTTGTATTCTCCCCTTTCACCCTTTCCATTGTACCTCTCATCTTTTAACATACTCTATAGTTTACTTTTCTATTATATTTATTGCTTACCATCTGTCCCCCCTTGCCAAAATATAAACTCCACACCCAATTACTGGTCCATGTAGGGAGTACAGAGACCCAACCTACTCACCTCCATTCAGGAGCCCTTATCTGGGCCCCACAGTTCCTCATGAGATCCGCTGAGGTTTTTGTTACAACCACATCAAAACCCAACATTTCCCTCTGCCCAATCCAGCTTCTCTTCCCTCCTGAAAGGTGTTTATATCCACAGAACTCTCCAGTACATTTTCCATATGTAAATCTCAGAGTCTGTTTCCTGAGGTACCTGACCTGGTTCACTGCCATTCATTGAAACAGAGAACAAAGGAAGATCACATTTACTTGAGAAGAATCATGAGTTCACATTTGGATATTACCTTTGAGGCAACTTTGCCATGTCTAAAACATATCAAACAGGCATTTGAGAAAAAAAATAGATTTTGACCTCCTGTGGCTCACAAATATAATCAAGGAGATAAGACATTATCTTTTAAAAATCTGTAATATGAGTTATTATATTGCATAAGACTACAGATGAAGAGCTAGAGGGGTCCAGAGAAGATTAGGGAAGCCCTCACGGTGAAGGTCATATATTCATTCATTTACTCATTCATGTACTGGCATATATTGGTACTTCATTCCTTTTTATGGTAAAATAATATTCCACCATACGGATATATCATATTTTGTTTATCCAATCATCAGAGTGTGAAAATTTGGGTTGTTGTCACGTTTTAGCTATTACGAATAATACCACCATGACCATCTGCATACAAGTCTTTGTGTACATATATGCTTGGATTTATCTTGTGTAGAAACCTAAGAGAAATGCTGGGTCATATATGATAAATTTATGTTTAACTTTTAAAAAAACAGCCAAACTGTTTTCTAAATTGGTTGCACCATTTTTCCATACCTCACCAGCAATATATGAGGATTTACGTTTCTCCACATTTATGCCAGCATTTTTTTGATTCTAGTCATCATGGGGGACGTGAAATATCTCATTGTGGTTTTGATTTGCATTTCTCTAATGACAATAATGTTGAATATCTCTTCTTGCACATTAGCCACTTGTATGTCATCCTTGGTGAAATTCCTATTCAAATGCTTTGCTCTTTTTCAATTGAGTTGTCTTTTTTTTTTTTTTGAGACAGAGTCTTACTTTGTCATCCTCAGTAGAGTGCTGTGGTGTCACAGCTCACAGCAACCTCCAGCTCCTGAGTTTAGGAGATTCTCTTGCCTCAGCCTCCCAAGAAGCTGGGACTACAGGCGCCCACCACAATGCCTGGCTATTTTTTTGTTGCAGTTTGGTGGGGGTCGGGTTTGAACCTGCCACCCTCGGTATACAGGGCTGGCTTCCTCCCCACTGAGCCACAGGCACTGCCCAGAGTTGTCTTTTTAATATTCAATTGTAAAAGTTCTTCCACGTTGAAATTTAATACAAATCTATGCAAGTTTTCTAGAGTACAATGTGGCATTATATTTCAATTGTCCTAGAATTTGTGTGTGTGTCCCTGTAAGTGGGCATTGTGGTGGACACTGTGATGCACTACCCAGACTTCCCTTCAGTAAAAGACTTCTCTAATTTGAAGAATGTGATCAGCAGAAAGTCTTCAGCTGTCAGCCTCTCAGAGTCTACCTCAGCTGCAAAGAGCTACCAGGGTAGCCCACACCCAGTAACTGATTAATGCAGGGGTATAAAGGTCTGGCCAATTCCACTCAGTTTTGGACAACTCTGAAGGGTTATTCTAACTCCAGAGCTCCCTATAGAGTTAGCTGTGTCATCAGGTCTGCATTGTTGACTTTCCCTCTGTCCAATCCTGCTTCATTCACCTACCTTCCACAAGTGTTGATCCCAAGAGCACTTTCTAATAAACATCTTGTACATTAAAATCCATCTCAAAGTCAGCTTCTGAAGAACCCAACCTACAACAATCAGCTTCATCTTAACTCCCCCAACAGTATCATCTTCTAAGAAGTTCCATGTAAGCACAAGGGCAGCACTTATGCTGTACAAGTATTGAAGACAATGCATAAAGACAGGGATCCTGTTCTCACGGAGATACAGTTTTCATCTATATTAAAATAGCTAGAAGGGACTCAGCACCCATGGCTCAACGGTTAGGGCGCTGGCCACATACACTGAGGCTGGCCGATTCAAACCTAGCCCAGGCCTGCCAAACAACAATGAAATGACAACAACAACAACAAAATAGCTGGGAGGCTGAGGCAAGAGAATTGCTTAAGCCCAAGAGTCTGAGGTTGCTGTGAGCTGTGATCCATGGCACTCTACTGAGGGTGACATAGTGAGACTCTGTCTCAAAAAAAAAAATAATAATAAATAAATAAACTATAATAAAATAAAATAAAATAGCTAGAAAGGAGAAAATTGTCTTCTAAGATATGAAATTCAACATAGGAACTAAATTATAACCTATGCCAAGATAATGCAAATTGTAGTTATTGATCAAAGTTTAATTGCTTTATCATTTTTATTTTAAAAGGGGATGCTGGCTTGGTACCTGTAGCACAGTGCTTAGGGCACCACCCACATACACTGAGGCAGGCAGGTTGGAAACCAGCCTGGGCCAGCTAAACAGCAATGACAACTGCAACAAAAAATAGCTGGTCATTGTGATGAGCGCCTGTAGTCCCAGCTACTTTGGAGGCTGAGGCAAGAGAATTGCTTAAGTCCAAGAGTTTAAGGTTGTTGTGAGCTGTGACACCACGGCACTCTACCAAGGGCAACAGAATGAGAGTCTGTCTCAAACAAACAAACAAAAAAACAAATGAGACTTAACCCAAAATAGACCAATGAAAGCTTTTTCCTAGGGGTATTGAACATGGGAATCAGAGAGACTAAGTCATTGCCCTTGTCTGTTACAAAGATGGACAATAGGAGGGTAGGAACAAGCACAGGTTGCTTATTCCCTGCACACATCCAAGAGACTAGCCTAGAACCATGGTCAAGCCTTGTGTGACACCTGGGAATGTGACCCTCAGAAGGTTTTTTATGTTGATGATTCAATATTTTTATTGTTTACTCCTGGAGCAATGTTTAATGTTTACTCCTGGAACCATGTTGTACCAGCTTTTGAGGACTGCTCTGTATAAACATTAAGACCGAAGATATGCACCTAATAGGAACCAACTGTCCAGCCAAGATCTGAAAAAGATGAAGGGAGCAGGGATGTCCACCTTTGGGGGGTTACTTGGCCAAGGAGGCAACTGGCACGCTCACCTCTCTGAAGTATGCATTCTACCAGATAAACAACATCATTTGTCTTCTCCATACTCCATAGGGAACACAGCAAGTCTCCTGCAGTCCTTTGATCTTAGCGTGCCGGATAAGAAGATAACAAGTGGCAACCTGGAGGCAGTAAAATCTTTGCCTTGGCAAGAAGTTTTCCTTCTAGAGCTAATCTGCCACAAGCGCTCAGAACACATCCAAGTACTCCAGAATCATCTCATGTGTCTGTATTACCCACAGGCAAATTTTGAACCTAGGATGCCCTTGAACTTGTTTGCAGTTACTTTAACGTGTACTCAATAAAGTCTAGTCTGTGTTAATGTCAGCTTAAGGTAAGTATTAGGAAGGCAAGGGTCTCCAAAAGCTTAAATAGGGCTGAGTACGATGGCTCATGCCTGTAATCCTAGCATTCTGGGAGGCCAAGGGGAGTGAATTGCTTGAGCTGAGGAGTTCGAGAGCAGCCTGAATAAGAGCAAGACCCCATCTGTACTAAAAATAGGAAAAATTAGCTAGATGTGGTGATGGGTGCCTATAGTCCCAACTACTGAGGAGGCTGAGGCAGGAGGATCTTTTGAGCTCAGGGGTTTGAGGTTGCTGTGAGCTAGGCTAACACTATGGCACTCTACCCAGGGTGGCAGAATGAGACTCTGTCTCAAAAAAATAAAGAAGAAAAGAAAAACTTACTCATTGCCAGCAAATTAAGTCCAAATCTTTGATATTTATGCCTTTCCATAATCTCACCCCAATAAATCTTGTAAGCTTTCTTTACAAATATAATAAGTACACATTTATATTTAATGAAAAATGAATCTTTAAAAAACAGTCCCTCAAAATTATTGGAAATAACCTGAATTCCCAAGAAGATGGGTCTGATTTAAATAAATTGTGTTATATCCATTAAAAATATTATTTGGCTATTAAAAAGAATAAAACAAAACTAAAAGAATGGAATTGAAATATTTCTAACACAAATGATAAATGCCTGAGGTAATGGATACTCCAGTTACCCTTATTTGATTAATTCACGTTGTATGCCTGTATCAAAACATCATATGTGCCCTATAAATACATACAACTATTATGTACCCATGGTAATTAAGAGTAAAATTTTTTTTTAAAGTAGTCCAGGAGTGGTGGTTCACACCTATAATCCTAGCACTCTGGGAGGCTGAAGCAGGAGGATCACTTGAGGCCAGGAGTTCAAGACCAGCCTGAGCAAGAGTAAGACCCGATCTCTACAAAAAACAGATAGAAAAAAATTAGCCAGACATAGTGATACACTCCTACAGTCCCAGCTACTTGGGATCCTGAGGCAGGAGGATCACTTGAGCCCAGAAATTTGAGGTTGCAGTGAACTATGATCAGCTACGATCATGCCACTGTACTCTAGCTACAAAGACAGAGCAAGATGGTATCACAAAAAAAGTGGGGGGAAGGGATTAAAAACTTAAATATATGACCTTAAACTATGAAACTAGTAGAAGAAAACACAGGGGAAGCACTTTAGGTAATGGGTCTTGGCAAAGATTTTATGGAAGAGACTTCAAAAGTAAAGACAACAAACCCAAAAATAGACGAATAGGATTACATCAAACTAAAAAACTTCTGCACAGGAAAGGAAACAATCAACAGAATGAAGAGACAACCTGTAGAATAGAAGAAAATATCTGTAAAGTTTTCCTCTGACAAGGGACTAATCTGGAATATACAAGGAACTCATTAGCAAAAACCCACTAATCCCATTAAAAAGTGGCAAGGGATCTGAATAGGCCCTTCTCAAAAGAACACATACAAATGACCAGCAGGTATATGAAAAAATGCTCAGAATCTCTAATCTTTAGGAAAATGCAAATCAAAATCACAATGAGATATAGTCTCATTCCAGTTAAATGGCTATTATCAAAAGGGCAAAAAAGAAAAAAAAAGACAAAAGATAAATGCTAGCAAAGATGTAGAGAATGGAGAACTTTTATACAGTGTTCATCAGAATATAAATTAGTGCAATCATGATGGAAAACAGTATGGAGGTTCCTCAAAAACTAAAAATAGGCCAGGCGCGGTGGCTCATGCCTGTAATCCTAGCACTCTGGGAGGCCAAAGCAAGAGGATCACTTTGAGCTCAGGCATTCCAGACCAGCCTGAGCAAGAGCAAGACCCTGTCTCTAAACCTAGCCCGGCATTGTGGTGGGCGCTTATAGTCCCAGCTACTCAGGAGGCTGAAGCAGGAGGATCACCTGAGTCCAGGAGTTGCTGTGAGCTATGACAGTATAGTACTCTACCCAAGGCAACAGAGTGAGACTCTGTCTAAAAAATAAATAAATAAATAAATAAAATAAAAATAGAGCTACCATATGATCCAGCAATTCTACTACAGTATACATCCAAAGGAAAGGAAGTCACTGTGGAGAAGCAACATCTGCGCTCCCATGCTCTTTGCAGCACTCTTCACAATAGTCTGTGCATGGAATCAACTTATGTATCCATCAAGACACGAATGGATAAAGAAAGTGTGCTCTGTATACACAATGGCCTGCAACTTAGCCATAGAAATGAATAAAACTCTATCATTCACAGCAACACAGATGAGCTTGGAGAACATTACATTAAGTGAAATAATGCTGACACACAAAGACAAATACCAAATATTCTCTCTCATATGTGAAAGCTAAAAGATTCATCTCAAAGAAACAGAGAGTAGAATAGTGGTCACTAGAGGTAAGGAAGGGGAGAGAGAAGGAATAATAACCAAAGGTTGGTTAATGGATATGAAAGTACAGCTAGGTAGGAGAAACAAGTCTGTTCTGTAGCACTATATGGTGACTATAATTAACAGCAGCTTATTGTATATTTTCTTTCTTTCTTTTTTTTTTTTTTTGCAGTTTTTGGCCAGGGCTGGGTTTGAACCCACCACCTCTGGCATATGGGGTCGGTGCCCTACTCCTTTGAGCCACAGGCACCGCCCTATTGTATATTTTCTTTTTTTTTTATTTTGAAACAGTATCTCACTCTATTGCTCCAGATACAGTGCCATGGCATCATAGGCTACATTGCTTGCATTTGTTAAGTAAAGTCCCTCCTACAGTTGTGTCCCAACCCCAAGAGGTATGCCATACACCATAACCCCCATCCTCCTTTCTCTTCCCCTCTCCCCACTCCCTCATTCCCCTGCCCCCCCCCACCTTGAATTGATTTTAGTATTTCTCCTTTTGGGCCTTCTGGATTTTGAACAATGTGAATTTGTTACAATGTAATTTAAAATTTACATTGATAGTCACAAAAAAAAAGTAATTTGTTTTGTTTTGTTTTTGAGAGAGTCTCAGTAGAGTGCTATGGAGTCATAGCTCACAGCAACCTCAAACTCTTGGGCTCAAGTGATCTTCTTACCTCAGTCTCCTGGCTAACTGGGGCTACAGGCACCCTACAGGGTACCCGCCACAACACTCAGCTAGTTTTGGAGATGGGTCTCCTTGCTCCTGAGCTCAAGCAATCCACCCGCCTCAGCCTCCCAGAGTGGTAGGATTATAGGAGTGAGCCACCACACAGAGCCAAAGACAGATAATTTGAATGATGGCAAGAACCTTTTACTTACTTTTTTTTTTATAACTTTTTTTTTTTTTTTGAGACGGAGCCTCAAGCTATCCCCCTGGGTAGAGTGCCATGGCATCACAGCTCATAGCAACCTCCAACTCCTGGGCTCAAGCGAGTCTCCTTCCTCCGCCTCCCAAGTAGCTGGTAGCTGGGACCACAGGCGCCCGCCACAATGCCCGGCCATTTTTTGGTTGCAGCCATCATTGTTGTTTGGCGGGCCCGGGCTGGGGATTCGAACCTGCCACCTTAGGTGTATGTGGCTGGCGCCCTAGCCGATTGAGCCACAGGCGCCGAGCCTTCACATGCACTTTTGTCTCCTCACCTGCAGTATGAGCTACTTTAAAATACGGGCTGCCTCTGGTCCATTTAAATAAATACATAAATACATACAAACATACATAAAGTTTCTCAAAATAAATAAATTTAAATAATAAAGTAAAATAAGGGCCATCACTATTCATCTGATTTGTACTTTCAGCACCTAGCTCATGGTCTGACATATGGTAGATGCTTAATAAATGTTCCTTATATTTAACTGATTTACATGACACAGTAAAGTAGTCTTGGTCAGACTAGGCTAGGCAGCAGTAGTAAATAAAGCCTGACATCTCAGTGGCTTAAGACTATAAAGGTTTATTTCTCACTTACTTTACATGGATCAGATTGATCTCCAATTAGTAACAAGAGATCTGGGTAACTTTCACTTTGCAAATTAGCCACCTTGAAGTTTGCTTTCTGCCTCATGAATGAATATAAGAAAGAAGGTATGGGGAACTCACACATGCTTGGACCTACCCCAGGCTAGAAATAACACATCACTTTTTTTTTTTTGAAAGAGAGAGGGGGTTGCCCTATCGCCCAGGCTTGAATGCAATAGTGTCATCACAGCTCACTGCAACCTCAAACTCCTGGGTTCAAGTAATCCTCCTGTTTCAGTCTCCTAAGCAGCTAAGACTACAGGTGCATACCACCATAATGATCTAATTTCTCTATTATAGGTCAGACAGGGTCTCACTCAGGCTGGTCTCAAACTCATGGCCTCAAATGATCCTCCCACCTTGGCTTCCCAGAGTGCTAGGATTATAGGCTTGAGCCACTGAGTTTGCCAAACACATCTCTTTCAGTCACATTTTTATGATAACTCATTTATGTGGTTGCAACTTAACAGGAAAGGAGGCTGGAGAACATAGGGAGCACACGGATGTTTGTGAGTACAGTCTATACCACTGAGGTGGATAAAGGGATTACCATTATCTCTGTTTTGTTGATGAAGGACTAGAAAAAACAAATAATTAACTGAATTATCCAAAGACTCCTAGTTTATTACTCTGAGTGGGCAAAGCTACCAACCAACCCAGGGAACTTGAGGTGACTCTTCTTCCATTGGTTAAAACAAATCTGTTAGGGCGGAGCCTGTGGCTCAAAGGAGTAAGGCACCAGCCCCATATGCTGGAGGTGGCGGTGTTCAAACCCAGCCCCAGCCAAAAACTGCAAACAAAACAAAAAAATCATAAATAATAAAATTTTAAAAAAACAGTTAAATTCAGCTTCCTCAAAATTATATAGTTTATGCTTTACAGAATACTATTAGCAAAGTGAAGAGGTAGTATATAAAGTGAGAGGAAACATTTGCTCATAATATATTCAATAAGAGATTTATATATCATTGTTTCCATGTCTGTTGGCTGGAGCAAAATTTGTTCTTAGAAATGGAAGAAACATTACTTAGGGTTTAGCTCTAAACTCTAATACAATTGATCAGAAAGATACAACTGAGGTAAAAACACAGGTAATAAG
>CAUYQV010128603.1:0-66797 GCA_963574575.1 Galagoides demidoff | reverse complement strand
GCCATGGCATCACAGCTCATAGCAACCTCCAACTCCTGGGCTCAAGCGAGTCTCCTGCCTCCACCTCCCAAGCAGCTGGGACCACAGGCACCCGCCACAACGCCCGGCCATTTTTTGGTTGCAGCCATCATTGTTGTTTGGTGGGCCCGGGCTGGGGATTTGAACCCGCCACCTTAGGTGTATGTGGCCGGCGCCTTAGCCGATTGAGCCACAGGCACCGAGCCAGGGGAGGTTGTTTTTAAATGAAAAACTTTTTCTTCTTCTGTGTCCCCCCACTCCTACCCCAAAACATTATATACAAATACGGTACATTGAGTAATGATGTTTTGTGATCAGGTGATGGTCCCATAAGATTATAATTCAAGATTTTTCCTGTGCCCCCATATGTTTAGATATACAGATACTGTTGTGTTAATATTGACTGCAGTATCCAGTACAGTAGCATACTGTGCAGGTTTGTAGCCTAGGTGTGTAGTAGGCTATATCATCTAGGTTTGGGTAAGTACATTCCATGAGAACCAAGTGGCAAAATCTAATCATACTTCTCAGGACATATCCCCACCCTTAAGTGATGCATGAGTAGTGTTTGAGATAGAGTCGTCTATCCTTCAGTATAAGCAAGACCTCTTTTTCACAAAGACATTCTGTCAGCTGTGTTGAACTCACGTATATAAAACATTAGTTTTCTGTATATATAGGTTTTGCTTTCTGAGAATACTGTTTTCGTTTGAGTTCAGTTGGAAAAAAAATCCACATATAGGCAGACTGCAGTTCAAACCCCTGTCATTCAAGGGTCAACTGTAGTTCTAGAAGATTTGTGAACAACAAAGAGGCAGTCTCTTCACATTCACAGAGGAAACCTCTTAACTTTAATGGCAGTTGTAGAATTTATTTTACATTTCTACATTACATGATACTGACGAAAGTAATACATTACTGAGTTTCTACCAAAAAAATGTTTTGCTCACATAATCCTCCCCCATTTTCTAGCATGTAATATAAATTGTTCACTCAAAGGCTCAAGATAGTCTTGCTTTCACTACCACCGCCTACGCTTACTAAACAGAAGAACCCACAGTTTTCCTGAAGGAAAGCTGAAGGGTCCACGGTGGTGAGGAGATAGAACCACGTGGGTAGAGTAGGTGAGGGCTCGGGATGTTCTGAGGAGATAAAGGGGTAAAGGCAGAATGCTGTCTTTGGGGTGGGACCTCTGCGTTCTGGAGAGCCCATTATAGAAAGAACAGCAATAGTATTTGAATTCAGAGTAAGTTATTTTGGTGACTGAGGAGTACAGAAGGAAGTATGAAGAAAGAAGTAGAGGTGGACAGCAGAGATGTTCCCTTTACAGAGGTCCTCAACATTTTTGGTACCTGGGACTGGTTTCATGGAAGACAACTTTTCCACAGACCAGAGTAGGGGGATGTGACAGGAGGCAGACCCCAGGTGGTGATGTGAGCGATGGGGAGCAGCTGTAAGTACAATTACAGCTTTACTCATTCACCTGCCTGCTCACCTGCTGTATGGCCTGGTTCCCAACAGGCCACAACCAGTACTCTAAATTCTGGGATTTGGGTACCACAGCTTTAGGAGACTTGCGGTAGTCTAGGTGAGAGATGATTGTCCTGAAATGAGAAGGACTAGCCCTGGGTGGAGAGGGTCCACACTGAGACTTAGGTAGTACACGTTGAGTACGCCTTACCCAAAAGGCTTGGGACCAGAAGTGTTTTGGAGTTTTTCAGATTTTGGAATATTTATATATACGTAATGAGATATTTTGGAGATGGCACCCAATTTCAGTTGAAACATGAAATTTATTTATGCCTTCTATGTAGCCTGAAGGTAATTTTATACAATTTTTAAAAATAATTTTGTACATGAAATGAAGTTTGTGTCCATTGAACCTTGAGAAAGCAGAGGCATCAGGTGTGGAATTTTCCACTTGTGTTAGGGCAGTGCTCAAAAGGTTGGATTGTGGAGGATTTCAGATTTCAGATTTTTGGATATTATATCTTGCTTAGGAGAAGTTTCTGAGGAAGTTGTAGAAATCTTGGAGAAAGTTTACTTTTGTTTTAAACGTGACTTAAAGGCTGTATCTTCTGTGGGTTTGAGCTTATTTACTGAACACCACACACCACACTCTCTCATTGTTCTGTACCCTTGAGTCCTGCTTTGCATCTTCTTGGTTTTCTTCTCAGGCCATCTTTAGATAAAGCCAGAAAAAATGGTCCAACATCTTTAGGCTTATGGGCGGGGGAAGGACTAGTGATAGGGATACTGGACAGGCTTTTCTTTTGTGAGGTGCCACTTCTGGTGCTGGGGAAACAGTGGAGGGGGTTGAATATATTTTTTATAGAGAACAGAGGTGTTATCATGAGACAGGCAGAAGAGAGTAGGCAGGAAAAACAAATTACAAAAATGCATTTATTATATATTCTGAATTTCCACAATAGGTGCAGGTGGAGTTTTGGATTTGGTATAACATGGTATAATATAGAGTCGTGTTATTATAAAATTAAAGAAATGACCAGGCTTGGAATCCAGGGCATTCCTGCATTGAGTGCCAGCTGTTGGCATAGGTCTACTGTTTTAATACCTCTTGGCACAATTATTTATCATCTAAACTGGCACACCTGTGTTCTAAACTAGACAAATGCTGGAGTGACAAGTCCAAACCAGGATGGTCCCATGGAAACCAGAGCATGACATTCTAAGTCCTGTGTCTGGTTGGACTTCAGCGAATCTCCTGGGGATTGGTGCTTATTTCTTTGTTCTGCTCTTGGAACACGAAGTCAGGGTCATAAGGAATCATTCTCTGCCTCCCTGTCAGCTGAAATTGAGGGGGTTCAATTTTCTGGCTTTCCCCTCCATGCTTCATCACCTCTGAGAAGATACAAACGTTAGCCTGACTTCCTTTGGGGTGGGCAGAAGATAAGATCTATTATATTCAAGTTGTCATCATCAGGCTGATGTTTCACTATATTATGTTGGTAATTATGTAAAAATAGCAGAAATAAATCATTGATTATTTGTGTGTCTCAGTGTCTTAAAACATCCTAAATATATCTTCATTAGCTCTAGCAAATGGTGATCTGTGTCCTTCTCTCTAACTAGACTGTGGACCCCTTCAAGATAAAAGCCATATTTTATATTTTCTCATTTCTTATCACAGTAGTTTTTGGGCCTTGTCAAGCCCAGAGTTTAATTTGTTCATAATGAAACCTAATGCCAATGATTGTCTTACTCAATTCAGCAACAGAGTTAAACTAAAGGATTATTTATTTATTTATTAGACAGTCTCATACATCTCCCTCTGCAGAGTGCTGTGAGCTTAAGTGATTCTCCTGGTTTAGCCTCCCAAGTAGCTGGGACTATAGGTTCCTGCCACAACTCCCAGCTATTTATTTTTTTTGTTGTTGTTGTTGTTTAGCAGGCCATGGGCCAGGTTCAAACCCACCAGCCACAGTGTATGTGGCCGGCACCCTAATCACTGAACTATAGGCACCGAACCTAAAGGATTATTTCTTTATTTCATTATTTCAACCTACCCACATTTATCTGTAGTCTCAAATGAAATTTAGACTAGACAATAAAGCATTGTTTGATCATGACAATGTTTAATCTCTTATTTTTAGGCAACAACCAAAACGGTAAACACTGTCATACATGCTCCCAGAAGAGCCTGGAATTTATTTCAGTGGTGTTTAGCTTCTCAGGAGCAAAGCAAGCTAAGTTCAACAGTTGGCTTCACAGCTAACACTTAGATGTTCTTGTAATGTTTTTCACAATGGTAAGGAAATGGTGTGTGTATTGCTAAATGTTTAGTAGCTCTCCTGAAAGAAAAGATCTATAGTTTATAGAATTTGCCAATTTATGTGGTGTAAATACTCCCATCATCACTGATTCCAAACTACTGATATGATACTACTGAACTACAGTGAGCTGGGAAGAGACCATACATAATCAGCTTTTGTGAAAAGGCTCCAGCCTACTTCTGACTAGGCTGGCACAGAGCTGACCTGATCCTGTGACTACTGTCATTTTTCATGTTTATTCATCTCATAGATATTTTTTTTTTTTTGCAGTTTTTTGGTCGAGGCTGGGTTTGAACCCGCCATCTCTGGCATATGGGGCTGGTGCCCTACTTCTCTGAGCCACAGGCACCGCCCCCCACAGATTTTTTTTGAGGACCTCCTGTATAGGTGCTTAGGATATATTAGGGAACTAAAAATACAAAGATGCCTATCCTTATGGAACTTCTTTGGGGGAGGGGAAGATAGAAGATGAACAATAAACATATTTAATAAATAAGTTACATAAAATATTGTATTATGTAAGGTAAGTACTGTGAAGAAAATATAAGTAGATCTGAAAGAGGGTTATTGAGAATGTGGGGCTGCTTTTAATGTTAAATGGGATGGTTGGGGGCTGGCATTCTAACAAGATGACATTTGAGCAGAAATTCAAAGAGTTGAGCACAAGTCTATGATCAAGCCTCTGTTCAGACACCCAGGTAGTTGTTCCATTGAATAATAACAACAATAATGGACAACCTTTTTTTAGGATTTACAATGTCACTTTGCAGTGGTCTAAGCCCTTTATGTGGCTTATCTCATTTAATCCTTACATTTCTGTGGAGAAGGCCCCCACTTTTTAGATGAGGAAACTTAGCAGAAAGGTTAAGTAACTTGCACAGGGTCTCTTAGCTAGCAACTGGACAACCAGAATTTGAACCTAGAGTTCATGAAGCCATCATTAAATTACATATCTCCAAGGCACTCCTGGCGATGATGATGGTTAGGCCATCTAACAACTATTAGTATCTTTCCTAAGACAGAAATTAAAAGTCCATGGAGATACCCAGTTATAATTTTCATTAGCCCTATTTGGAATGCGAGGTGACAGGTGCATTGATTTATAGAACTCTAACCTTCTAATGAATAAGCAAGTGAGATTTTTAACCAAAGATACCCCAAGTGGAGGATTTGTAGGAGTTACTAGTTCTCCTCCCTCAAGATACACAACTCATCTTTT
Source organism: Galagoides demidoff (assembly GCA_963574575.1). Classification (NCBI taxonomy): domain Eukaryota; kingdom Metazoa; phylum Chordata; class Mammalia; order Primates; family Galagidae; genus Galagoides; species Galagoides demidoff. Next base: position 61,766 of record CAUYQV010128603.1, on the reverse strand, counting down.
TGAAAAGAGTACAGATCTTGCTTTAGTGCCTTGGCTGAGCTTATTTGGACAGCAAGTGCTGAAACCAAGATCAAACCTACAACTATGGTTTTAAGCACTAAATTACTTGTCTCAAAGGGACTTGTGGTCATGGTAGGGGGTTCTAAGAGATTACACAGTAATTGTGGTATATTAATCACATCTCCTCTCTGGTAGAGGGAAAAATATATATAATTTTTTGAGGCAGAATCTTGCTCTGTTGTCCTGCTAGAGTGCAATGACATTATTATTCACTGCAACTTCAAACTCACAAGTGATGCTCCTGCCATAACATTCTGAGTAGCTGGGACTATAGGCTTGTACAGCTATGCCCAGCTAATTTTTCTAATTTTTTGTTTGTTTGTTTTGTAGAGATAGAGTCTTGCTCTTTCTCAGGCAGATCTTGGATACCTGGCCTTAAGCAATCCTCCTGTCTTGGTCTCCCCAAAGAGCTAGGATTATAGGTGTGAGGCACTGTGCCCAGCCTAGAAGGAAAGCTTTTGACACTGTTGTATTAGAGTGGATGCAGTGAGATCTAAAGCTTCTTATAGTGGATTTTCCTAAGAATCTCTACTAAAATCTTTCAAGTCCAACACTTATAAAGCCTTCTATGGAGCTCCTATCCCTTGAGAAGAATCGATCATTCATTCCTATGTCCCACAATGTCCCTTTCATTAAATTATGCTGTTATCTTACCTGCTCTTATTTTTTATTTTTCTTTTTTCTTTCTTTTTTTAAATGTACAGTCTGTGAACTTTTGGAGGTCAAAAATTTTCTCAGTTCTGTTCACTGCTGAGTTCCTCTTGCCCGAGCACAGTCCCTAGAATGTAATAAACACAGAATAAATGTTCGCTGAATAAAGGCCAGAAAGAAGGAAGAAAGGCAAAGACACCAGTGCTTCAGGGGTAATCAGTTTCCGTGTCTATTTTGGCAATCTTTTCAACTGCTAGTTTTCTCATTTCTAGACCTAAAACTCTCCAGAATGTCTAGAGGTCTTTCATGTTATCAGAGAAGGAATCTGACATCTTTAAGGTATCATTTCATGACCCTGTACTACTGAGTCCAAATCCAATTATTCTTGGGTATTCTGGATCATGTTGCAAATTTTCAAATTCTCTCTCTCTCACCACCCCCACAAGGATAGTCATTCTGGTAAAAGTTTATGTATCACACATATTTCATCTACCATTTACTCAGAAGTCAAACCGAATTTTAATTCAGGTCAGTCTGTCATTTCTTTTGCCCATAAAATGTCTAGTTAGCAAAAGTGACATTTATTCAGCTAATCCTAAATTTATCAATTGAATTTACTTTTGAAGATGCTAATCTTTTTATAAACAACAACTATGTGCTTTAGCATCATATAATTATCTTAGTTATAATTTGGGCTGAGGTCGAAAACAGAGTAGCATAGGCTTAGGGTGACTGGGACCTAGAATAGGAGCAATTCACAGGCTTGGAGCTGCTGAAGAATGGAAATTGCATTAATTAGGAAACTTACAGTTTCAAGACAGAACATTTAATTTAAGAAGGTAGAATTTAGGCCAGTTGCAGTGTCTCACGCCTGTAGTCCTAGTACTCTGGGAGGCCAAGGGAGCAAGATCACTTGAGCTCAGGAGTTTGAGACCATCCTGAGCAAAAGCAAGACCCCATATCTATTAAAAATAAAAAAAAGTAGCCAGGTGTTGTGGCAGGCACCTGTAGTCCCAGCTGCTTGGGAGGCTGAGGCAATAGGATCACTTGAACCCAGGCGTTTGAGGTTGACGCCATGGCACTCTAGCCCAGGCAACAGAGTGAGATTCTGCCTCAAAGAACAAACAAACATAAAATAAAAGATGAAAAAATAAAAGAAGGTAGAATTTATTAGGTCACATAACCTAAAAGTCCTGGGATAGTTTCAACTTCAGTCTCAACTGGATCCAGGTGTTTGATTTCATTCAGACTGCTTTCTAAATTCATCTCTAGTTTTGCTTTTCTTTACTGTCAGGTATTCTCTATCTGGTGACCTCCAAGGCTATAGTTTTAAGACCCAGCAGAAAAGAGATCATCTCTTTCTTGCTTTTTTTTTTTTTTTGCCATTTTTGGCTGGGGCTGGGTTTGAACCCACCACCTCTGGTATATGGGGCTGGTGCCCTACTCCTTGAGCCACAGGCACCGCCCAGATCATCTCTTTCTTACTTGTCCCAGCAAGTCCCCCAAAAGGAACGCATTTTGTGCCAATTGTTAGGCCAAGAGTGTGACGGATGCTCTAATTGGCTAGCTCTGGGTCACATGCCCAAGTCCCCGTAAGGTGGTAGAGCTAACTCCACTTGAACTCCATGAATAGAGAGTGGTTAAGAGCTGTGTCCCCAAGGATAACCCATCAGAAGAAACACTAGCAGAAGAAAGGGGAGTGACAGCTGGTGTGTAAGAAACAAACGGCTACTACTGTTATGTGTGCATTAGAGTTGAATTAAATTTTTACTTGGATTATTTTATGTTTACATACTTCTTAGAATTCGTATAAACGACATCATAACATATTGCCTGCTCTCGGTATGATCATGTGGTCTATTACTATCATTATCATCATGTGAAGACAATATGTTATGGTTATGGTCTGAATGTTTGTGTCCCCCTCAAATTTATGTGTTGAAAAATCCCAGTGTGCTAGGGTTAGGAGATGAGGTCATTGGGAGGTGACTAGGTCACCAGGGGTGTGGGATTAGTGCCCTTGTGAGAAAGGCCCCAGAGGGCTGCCTTACCCTTTCTACCATGTGAGGACACAGTGGGAAGTGCCATCTGTGAACCAGAAAGTGAGCCCTCACCAGACACCAGATCTGCTAGTGCCTTGACCTTGGACTTTCCAACCTCCATCCAGAACTGTGAGAAGTAAATCTCTGTTGTTCATAAGCCACCCAGTTCATGGTATTTCATTATAACCGCCCAGATGGACTTAGATAATACTCAACATACAAATGAAGACGCTGATAATTCATCTTTATCTGCTGCTCATTCTTCTCATTTCCTTTAGTCTGGCTTTCATCTCCAGATGAACAAGAGACAGTTATAAATCTGAAGAATACCATAGCAAAGGCATTCGTTTTTTCTGTAGGATTGCATTCTAGAGGAAAAGCTTTGAAAATCCACCTTCTTTCCAGGCTACCTTAGAAAGCATATTGCAAAGAAATTTAAACATGTGTGTATTAAAAATTTTAAAACAGAAAAATTGGAAAATATCTTCTGTGGTCTTGATAGTTGGAAATATTTGTGCAATTTGAGAATTTCAGGAATTTCTTGGTGGTAGAAGATGGCTTTTAAGGTTCACTTGAACATCTCATAAAACATAATGTACAATATGCTAAGTATAACAGATTTCATTCAGGTGAATAATTCTGGATAACTGAAACAAGTGATTTCATGTAGAAAGTGGTCTGAATGAAATCAAACACCTTACATACGTCATAAGACTAGTTTTTAAAAAAGCAACTTCAACATTCAAATACCCTCTATCTTACAAAGTGCCTGGTATGCACTACCTAACAGTCACTTTATATTTGCCCCATGACTGTGAACCAAGGAGCATTGTTAAATCTGTCACTCTGCCATATCTTATAACATCAAAATTCTTTTTTCTGGAAAGAGACATTGTCCTTGGGAGTCATTGCTACTTTCTTGAGGATACTTTATTTCGGCCCCTAGAGGGAGCTCCAGCCTCCTTTACAAGTCTCCCCCTCACCACTTTCCTCCTGGGTCTATTTATTCCATTCTCAAAGTAACAAGGACCTGTTAAGGTCAAAACCACTTCCTGGGCTTGTTTCTGGGTATGTGGATCGCTCTTCTTTTCTGTCATTGAAAGACTAGTTCAGAGTTACGGCTGTGTGAAACTGCCTGTCTTAGGAAGTTCTTCAGTTGCTGGAATTATCTGTTTAACATATAGTATTTGAATGCTCATCAGGTGCTGGGCACTTGTAGGGGCTGGGAATGTAGCAGTGAACAAGTGCCAAGAGGTCATTATTTATTGGTGTGTAAACCCTGGTGTATTTTACCAGCTCTACCTTAGTCTTTAGAAAGAAACACAGCCTACTAGCGTGTTCTGGGCCTGTACCTCCCTGACCAGAGAGGTTTCTTTTTTTTTTTTTTTTTATTTGAGACAGAGTCTCAAGTTGTTGCTCTGGGTAGAGTACAGTAGCATCACAGCTCCCAGCAACCCCAATTCTCTTGCCTCAGCCTCCCAAGTAGCTGGGATTACAGGTGCCCACCACAATGCCCAGCTATTTTTTTGTTGCAGTTGTCATTGTTTAGCAGGCCCTGACTGGGTTCGAACCTGCCAGCCGTAGTGTATGTGGCCAGAACCCTAACCACAGAGCACACTGAGCAGCAGGCACTGCCCAGAGAGGTTTCCTGAATAGAAATTTCCATTGTGTCAACATGAGTCCCTTTCCTCCTCTTCCCCTTCCTGTGGACAAAGCTAATTGGCCACGGGCGGGGGGTGGGGGGGGCATCTGATCAAATGAGCTCATCTGTAGGTCAGATGATAAGGGTCTGATCTGAGAGCTTCTCTCACCAGTGACCATGATCATTAATTTGGACCTGTCTAATTCTCTCTTGTTGGAATTTGACTAGAAGCATTAGGTTTGAGGTATCTCTTGGTATTGTTATAACAAAATACCTGAGACTGGGTAATTTATGAAGACTGTAGATTTTTTTCTTAGAGTTCTAGAGGCTGGGAAATCCAAGTTTAAAGGGCAGCATTTCATGAAGGCCTTCTTACTGTGCCGTAACGTGATAGAAGGTGTCACATGGTGAGAGAGCAGAGGAAAAATAGATGGAAGGGAGAAGCACTCATTTTTTTTTTTTTTTTTGAGGCAGAACACACTCTGTTTTCCCAGGCTACACATGCTAGAGTGCTGTAGTCAGACTAGCGCACAGCAACCTCAAACTCCTGGGTTTAGGGTATTCTCCCACCTCAGCCTCCCAAGTAGCTGGGACTATAGGCACCTGCCACAACTCCTGGCTAATTTTTGTGTTTTTAAGAGAGACAAGGTCTTGCTCTTGCTCAGGCTGGTCTGTAACTCCTGACCTTGAGGGATCATCATGCCTCAGCCTTCCAGAGTGCTAGGATTATAGGTGTGAGTTGCCACACTTGGCCTATGCTCATCATTTTGTAAGAAACCCACTCCGCAATAGCTAACCTACTCTCAGATAATGACATTTATCCATTTGGGAAGGCAGAGTCCTCATACCTAATTGCCTCTTCAAGTTCCCACCACTCAACACTGCAGATTAAGTTTCCAACAAATGAACTTTGGGAGACACATGAAAAAGATAGCACTAGAGTTCCCATTACCAATACCAGAATTGAGTGGCTTAAACAACAACCCACATTTAGCAAAGCATCTTGAGGAGGAAGGGATAGAGCTGACATCAACCAGTACTGGCCTGGCTTGAGTCAATCCTCGGGAAGAGAAACTAAGGGGCTTATTTGGGGCTGTCACTCATTATGAACACATTTGAAATTCCAGGGCACTGTCTGAATTTTACACTTTGAAATCTAAACTCAGAGAAAGCTAGGTTTCCCCAGGAAGAGATCTTTGCCCAAAGCCTGGGGAAGAGTTGGTCAAGATGTCACATAATTCCACTTTAGTAAGTTCTTTGAAGATAGAATCAAGAAAATGAAAGTTTTATTATCTTGGGTCTGTTGCTAAGGTCAGAATTCAATTTAATTTAATCCAACAAACATTTATTAAATGTCTGTCTATGCCAGACACGAATAAGACACAGCTCCTTCCCTAGAGCAAATTAAAATCTATCTGGGGAGATGGCTACATAATAAATAATTACAATAGGATGGGATAAACATGACAGAACAAGTGTACACAGATGACTGTGAGAGCTCGGAGGTGGCAGTGATACCAGCCTGGGATTGGGAAGGTCGGACACTTCAGCCTTAATTGGCTTTTCATGAGCAGTATTCATAGTTCTAAGACCTTTAATATGATATTAGATTCTCCCAGGCACTCACATTCTTTGGTTTGTAACCTCTTTGGCCCATTTTCGAAGCATATCACTTTGATTTTGCCTTTGTTATCATGTCCCTTTCCCTCTGATTCTGTCTCTTCCTGAGTTCCCCCTGTAAGGCCAAAGTAGATGACCCATGATAGTCTCTCAAATTAGAGATCTTTAATGTGATTACATGGGCAAAGTCTTCATTGCTATATAAAGTAACATTCAGGTGTTCTAGGGATTAGGGCATGGAAATATTTGGAAGCCATTATTCAACCTATCAAAAGTACTATATATGTTTTTGGGTACTGAGTTAAAAATTTCTCAAGTGCTATATAATTCAGACTATTCCATATATAAACATTGGCAATTGATTTTTTCACTTAACTTTGTCTTATCCATCCCAATACGTTTTTTTAAATAATGCTTTTTGGGGGACAGTGCCCATAGCTCAGAGGGTAGGGCCCCAGCCACATACACTGAGGCTGGCGGGTTCAAACCGGGCCCGGGCCAGCTAAAACAACAATGATGACTGCAACAACAACAAGAAAAAAAAGCCAGGCATTGTGGTGGGTGCCTGTAGTCCCAGCTACTCAGGGGGCTGAAGCAAGAGGGTCGCTTAAGCCCAGGACTTTGAGGTTGCTGTGAGCTGTGACACCGTGGCACTCTACCCAAGGTGATAGCTTGAGACTCTGTCTCAAAAAAAAAAAAAATGCTTCTTGGCAGTGGCATAATTCTTCTACTGGGACATATTACAATTTAGGAATCTTGATTCGAAGTAACACAAGTCCAGCCCAATGGCCAGTTGCTGTGGCTCATGCCTGTAATCCTAGCATTCTGAGAAGCTGATGCAGGTGGATCACTCGAGTTCAGGAATTTAAGACCAGCCTGAGCAAGAGCGAAACCCATCTCTAAAAAAATAGCTGGACATTGTAGCAGGCTCCTGTAGTCCCAGCTACTTGGGAGGCTGAGGCAAGAGGATCATTTGAACCCAAGAGTTTGAGTTTGCTGTGAGCTATGATGCCATATTACTTAACCACAGGGTGACTAAATGAGACTCTGTCTCAAAAAAAGAAAAAAAAAAGAAAAAGAAAAAGAAAAACAGGAAGAAGTCCAGCCCAAGCTGGTTAAATAAAGAGAGGAAGTTATTGGCTCTGGTAGTCTGATGAAGGATTGAACAACAATTCAGAACAACTTCAGAAGCCACTGAAACCAGGGATTCTAAGAGTGCTGGGACTTACCCCCATCTTCACGTCTGTCTCCCACTTTCCCACTGTGGTTGCATTTTCTTTCCCCTCACACTTCATTCACTGAAGAGGGACTGTTCAACCAAGTCAATCCAAGCCCCTTAATAAAAAGCAAGACCCAGTCTCATCATGACCTGAATTTAGTCTCAATCACAGGTGCTGGAGACCTGGGTCTCTGTTCCTCAGACCAACAGCATCAGCAACACCTGGGAGCTTGTTAGAACTGCCGAGAGGGCTGCACCTGTGGCTCTGTGGGTAGGGCACTGGCTCCATATACCAAGGGTGGCAGGTTCAAACCTGGCTCCCTGCCAAACTGCAACAAAAAAATAGCCAGGCGTTGTGTTGGGTGCCTGTAGTCCCAGCTACTGGGAGGCTGAGGCAAGAGAATCACCTGAGCCCAGGAGTTGGAAGTTGCTGTCAGCTGTGAGATGCAATGGCACTCTACCAAGGGCAATAAAGTGAGACTCTGTCTTAAAAAAAAAAAAAAACTGCAGAGAACCCAGACCCCATCCGGGACATGGTGAATTATAATCTGTATTATAACAATATCCCACATGGCTTGCATGACCATGCATGTTTGTGAGGTACTCTTCTAGTAACTGTTCTAGTTCTCTTTTTAAATTCTGGTGACAGTTGACAGAGCCTGTGTTGATTGATTTGCAATTAAAGTTTATAGTTGTAGAAGAAACAGGTAAGGATGGTGCCGGAAGACAGACTGAAAACAAACAGCTTCACAGGTTTTGAAAACCAATGATCCTACCTTTCTGCATGGCAGTTTTTTGCACTATGAGGTAGATCACTCCAAATAGCCAAGATGTGAGGGAAATACAGCCTTGCCAGGTAAATCTGGTATCTCTCCAGTTTGGGCTCTGTCCCTGCATGGCTCACTCCAGAGAATCAGCTCATTTGTCCTTCCATATGTTTGTAATTAAATGGGCAGACAGGGGTGAAGCCAGTGTAATGTGGTATCATTTTGCTGATTACCTATGAGGCCCCTTTTCATTTTACATAAATCACCTGTGGGGACTTATATCTGGAACTGCTGCAATTCCCGTTCTACTAAGAATGTGTAGTTTTCAAACTGCTGCTATCCAAGGAAATGTCCAGCCTTGATTAACACCGAGAGGGAAAACTAAGGGAATTTTCAAAAGAATGACTTTGCAATGATCTTCAGATATAGTCATTGGTGACATATATATGAGTAATAGGCAATATGGACCTTAGCAACATCTATACTTTACTGTTGCACGGTTAAAAAAGGCATAATTTCCTCTGGGCCCATGTCTAAATCTTAGGTAAGTGATTAGGATCTAATTAGTTGTGTAGGATTAGAAGCTTTTTGGCTGCAAGTGACTGAAAACTCAAAATCCAATCAGATTAAATAATAAGGGCATTGATTTTCTCAACTGACACCAGTCCAGAGGGAGGGCCATTGCGGATGCTGGTTAGCTGGGCTCCCTGTTTGTTTCCCTGCAATTCTTTTGATTCTGGCCTCCTCTGTGTATTGCCTTCATCTTGAGAGTGACAAAAAAGCCACAAGTGTTCCCGAAATCAGTTCTCACATTTCAATGGCCTGAATTTTATGTCCATGCCAACACTAGGAGCAAAGAAAACAGGTTCATGTTATTGGCTCTTAGACAAATAAAAACGGGCTTTCAAGACTTGAAGATGGGGGCTACCTTCCTAGAAAGATAGCATGCTCACAGTAGGATGAATACAATGAAAGAGGGTTCTGTTAGGACAGAGCAATGGCAGGGGCACAGATGTATGATCTATTGATTAGGTAGGCAACTGATAGCGTCTGCTACAAGAGGTCAGAGCAGCATCTATAGCTATAGAATTTATTGGGGGCAGTGACAGTGTTCTGTGGCGCTAGAGGAGGAATCAAAACAAGGAAAGGTCATTCTGACAACATTCTCCATACTAACAAAGGTTTTCCAAGGGCTTTTAGACCTTATTACCAGAAGTAGAAATAATAGCATTGATACAAGATGTTTCAAAGAATGGGCCTACCACATATTCCTTTGAATTTTGCAGATAGGAAGTGAAGCTCTGGACATGTTTTGGACCATAGATGAAACAAAGATCAGAGTGTTTATAGAAGGGCACCATGAATCATCTTTTGGGGAATGGAAATGTTCTGTATCTTGACTGTCTTAATATCAATGACCTAGTTGTGATTCTTTGTAAAATGTTACTAATGGAAGACACTGAATAAAGGGCACCTGGAGTATTATTCCTTACGATTGCATGTGAATCTACAGTTATCTCAAAATAAATCCTTTCATTAAAACACTGCATTGAAGTAGCATTTTTCTTGATTACCAAGTGTTTCTAAGTCCTTAAATTTTCCTGTGGTGAGTGCTTCTCCTGTCTCCTGCCACATTCATCTCACATTCAGACTGAGTGCCACTGTTTTTTTTTTTTTTTTTTACTGAATGGTAACTATGTACATTAATGTACTTCTGGGGTACAGTGTGGGGTTTTCACATGCAATCCAAAATACTTCCATCCAACTGGTGCCACTGTTTTAGTAGATAAATTTTATCAAGTAAGATATTCTCCCTAAGCCTCAGTATCTCCATCTGCAAAATGGGAAAGATAGTGGCTCTTAACTTCCTCAGGGTTTTGTAAAGATTAAATAAGATAATGAGTGGATGGGTGGCGGGAGGGTGATTGGTGGGATCACCTCTATGGTTTAATGTCTTAACACAATAACTAAGAAAATGACATGAAGGTTATGTTAATCAGTTGGATGAAAACATTTCAAATTGTATATGAAAACACCACACTGTATTCCATGATTGTATTAAGGTACACAGCTATCATTTAATTAAAAAAGAAAAGTAAGACAATGAGTGCAAAATAATTAGCCCAGGGCCTGGTATTTAGTAAATTCTAGTTAAATGTTAGTTGTAGAATCATATAAAAACATGATAGTTACAGTGTCTATGTAAAAATGTGCACATAGGTTACAGAGGATGGATTAGAAGGATTCTTTTTGTTAAATGACTCTATTGTGACAAGGACAATGTGAGTCCTAAAAATGCAATCTCCTTTTAGGGCGGGCTTCATGGGTATGTGATCTCACAGGGTATCATGTTCTGCTGTTACCATTTTTCAATAAGATAACTCACTTTTTTTTTGCATTAGACTAAAATAATGCAGCGAGTTCCATCTTCCTTTAATCAAAGCCACTGTCTCCCTGGAGAGGGCAAGACTGACTGTCAGTGCCTACTTTCCAGCTTGGAGGACCATGGGACTTCTCCCTCCACCCCAGAAGCACAGACTGTCAGTTCAACTTCTTAGAGGGAGTTCGGCCAGCAGAACCGTTCTCCCAGATCCCACCAAAACAACAGCCACCCCCAGGTGGAAACCTCATTGGCTTTGTGAGAATATGGGTGGGAACGGCATGTGGAGACTTTTCCTTCCAACTTTGTGGGCTGGGGTACTTTAGCTTGATCACTTCTCATTAGGTAGAAGGCTTTTGTGGAAAAGATCAGGGCTATGTTCCCTAAGAGTATATAAAAAAAAAAAATCTGTGAGTCTTGAAGAAACAGGAGGCTTAAGAAGAAAAACATAAAACCACTAACCTATCGCTTCAGTGGTATTTCCAAATTGTCCAAACCACTCTGAATCTGTCCTGCTCATGAGAAGCATTCTTGGGGTTTTACATGCACTGAGCTTGGAAGTAATTTCTCTGTTGGATGGCCTAGAATGCAGCCAGTAAAATAACCCAAGAAGAGTAATATTGCCCTTGGAACTGGCATGTTTGAGTCCTGTTTGTCCAGGTGCAGATCGTGTGCAAATCTGTCCACCCATCCACTCTGCTCCCAGGGTCTGCCAGGACCGCCACGTGGGCCCTGTGCTGGTGGGCTTAGCTTTGGGAAGGCTGCCTCTCACTGGAAGGTGGGGAAGCCAGGGAGGGAGCTTGGCTGCTTTGGGGGAAAGGGATGTGCCTGGGATAACAAAGGAGAGAAATCACTACCAATGAAACCCACAGCATGGGAGTTCCAACCATGCTTAGAAGTGATGAAAGTGAAAAGAAAACTTAGCTGGAGTTCAAACTGTGGCTAAGGTTGTGACAGTTAATAAATCAGGGAGCAAGTCTGGAAAATGTTAAGTCTCAACAATAAAATTAGAGAGTTGCCATACTGTCATTAAACCAGTGTTATTGAAAAAACAGTGATTATTAACATGTGTGGGTCTCTTCTCTGTAGATACCTTTTATTTATTTATCAGTAAGGCTTGCTTTCTCCAGGAAAGAGTATATTGGTCAAAAAATGCATATGCCACTTGCTAGCTATGTGATCTTAGGTAGGTTATTTAAAATCTTTATGCCTCAGTTTATCCATCTGTAAATTAGATTTAATAATAACTGTGTCTGTGGGTGATGGTTCTCAAATATCTTAGCAGCAATCTGGAATAAGAAATACAATCCATTATCACGATGCAATGTGCTAGATACATACATATGGCCACGAGGTATAACTAATACAACGTTTTCATAAAATATGCCTCGTTACCGCATTTGATGCACTCATATTTTCATTCTTTTACTATCACTTTTTAATATTGTTTGTGACCCAGTAAAGTGATTTCATAACTTAATGTTTCAAAAATACTGTGGTAGGTTAATCTGCCTGTTAAAAAAGATAATGTACATAAAGTACTTAGCTCACAAAATGTGCGCAGTAAATGTGAACCAACTTCCTTCTTCCTCCTTTGGGCAGCCAAATTTAACATAAGCTACAATATATACCTTGGGTTTCTGTGGCATTTGCATGTGTGTGATGCTCATAAATTTTCATAATCAACTACATACATTACTTTGGGTTCTCAGTACCTGGGCTAAATTTATCTGCACTTAGGATAAGCAATTAGACATCTCTTTGATTATTCATGAAAGAACTGAGAAAGTCCTAGGTTCTATTTAATCAACAACAAACATTTTTTTTGGGGGGGGGGCCAGGGCTGGGTTTGAACACACTAACTCTAGCATATGGGGGCGGTGCCCTGCTCCTTTGAGCCACAGGCACCGCCCTAATCAATAGCAAACTAACCAATGATCCAAGAAGTAAACATTTATAAAGGATTACTACCCATTGATTGCTAAGGATTTCACTTGTGTTCTCAACTCCAGCTTAGAAAAATCCAAGGAAATTCCAAAATATGATTGATGTCTGTGCTATAGAGATTCTAATCCAAGTGGCTTGGATGGAGCCTGAACCTTGGTATTTTTTTAAAACAGGCTTAAGGCAATTCAAAGAACAATTGGGTAGAGAAATTCTGGTTACGCAGAGATTAAGGCACTGATATATATGATAAATACAACTAGATATCATAATATAGTGAATACTTTCCACCACTCCCCGAATCCCTGCTCAAATGCTGTGCTTATGAAATTCCTACTGGGAAACAGTTCCGGCGATTTGTTTGAATTATCGTATGAATTTTCCAGTTATAAAATGGAATTTCCTAGGAAAAATGCTCAATGCAGATTTCTTGCTGATTCTGACTGGCTTATTTTCTGGACAGTGTGAGCGTGAGGTCCTACTGCTTGTTATCTTGGCTGCAAGGGCAGCCTCAGGAGGGGAGAGATGATCCTCCTGTCCCAAGCCTGCTGGCAATGGCAGCTTGTTATAAGTCAGTCCCTCCTCTTTGTTCCTGGCACTTGTTGTTCACTCCTCCACTGTCAGACCCTGTAGATAACATTGTACTGGATCGCTTCCCAAGCTTGCTTAATTCATAGGCTGCAAGTTTTCAGCACACATACTATATTATATTATAAATGCCTTTATGTTTTCCAAACCTGGCACAGGGTACAAGTAGTTGCAGAAGCTCAGCAAATTTTGTTGCATAAATAAATGCACAACTCAGATCCTCAGAGCCAGTTTGTAGCTCTCGGGAGGACAGGACAGAGGCTGGCATTACTATGTCTTCTGATCTGCGCTGATTTTGTAAATTATTAATGTGTACATGTTAAAGGGAGATGAGTTGAGGCCTCATGTCTGTTGCCCACTATTAAGAAACCATAAAGGATAAAGCCCTCTGCCGCAGGATCCCTCAGACTCCACAGTGGAATTCTGGCTTCTGAGCACTAGCAGCTCTGCCAGCTCCTGCTGTTTGGGAAGTCAACACCACACTGCAAAGAAACCAAGTCTCCTGAGAAGCTAAGTCCCACACTGTGCTCTGGGCTGGAGCTGGAGTTGCTACTCCAGCACTTGGGGCTCTTCCATCAACAATGATGAGGACCCAATATGTCAGAGTGGTGAAGTTGCAATTCAGGAAATATGGTTTTTCAAATCAGCCAAGACACTTGGCTGCTTTCTTCTGGAAGGTCAAATCCCACAGCTTGGGGATGGATGAATTTGGGGGAGCCTGGTCCTAGCAGGAGGGTAAAGCAGAGTGTAAAGTTACAACCAGGAAATGCATGTGTTTGATCTCACCCTCTTCTCCCTTTACCCTTCAGAGCTTTTTCTTTTAAAACAAAACATTTTCTTTGGCTTGGCACCTGTAGCTTAGCGGGTAGGGTGCCAGCCACATACACCGGGGCTGGCAGGTTTGAACCCAGCCCTGGCCTGTTAAACAACAGTGATAACTACAACAAAAAATAGCCAGGCATTGTGGCGGGTTCCTGTATTCCTAGTGACTTGGGAGGCTGAGGCAAGAGAATCAGTTAAGCCCAAGAGTTGGAGGTTGCTGTGAGCTGTGATGCTACAGCACTCTATCTAGGGCAACACAGTGAGACTCTGTCTCAAAAGAAAGAAACAAAATAGAAAAAAACCCAACATTTTCTTTTAAAAAACTTTTCAAACTTCTGGCTGGGTGTGAGCCATCACACCCTGTAATCTTAAGCACTCTGGAAGGCTGTGGTGGGAGGATTCCTTGAGCTCAGGAGTTCAAGACCAGCCTGAGCAAGAGCAAGACCTTCTATTTTTGTCTCTACTAAAAATAGAAGGAATTAGGGCAGTGCCTATGGCTCAAAGGAGTAGGGCACCGGCCCCATATGCTGGAGGTGGCGGGTTCAAATCCAGCCCTGGCCAAAAAAAAAAAAAAGAAGGAATTAGTTAAAGTGTGTGGCGGTGCATACTAATAATCTCAGCTATTTGGGAGGATGAAGCAGGAGAATTGCTTGAACCTAGGAGTTTGAAGTTGCTGGGAGCTAGGCTGACCTCAGGGCACTCTGGCCTGGGGTAACAGAGTGAGACTATCTCAAAACAAACAAACAAATAAAGCTTCTAATCTGATCATCAAAGCACTAATACACATGTAGCAAATATAAAAAATACTGAACATACGTGGAAAACATTAAAAACCAATCAGAATCTCACTCTACAGAGGAAACCATTAATGATAAATTGGTGTGTCCATGTGTGGTCTTTTCATGTGTGTGCATGCCCATGTTTGCGTATATGAGTATGTACAACAATATTGTAGCATTGGAGCCAAACTTTTCATTTGAAAATGTACTATAGGGGCACAGGTGGTGGCTCACTCCTGTAATCCTAGCACTCTGGGAGGCCCAGGCCACGGGACTGCTTTAGCTCAGGGGTTCAAGACCAACCTAAGCAAGAGCAAGAGCAAGACCCTTCTCTAACAATAGCTGGGTGTTGTGGCAGATGCCTGTAGTCCCAGCTACTTGGGAGGCTGAGGCAAGAGGATCACTCAAGTCCAAGAGTTTGAGGTTGCTGTGAGCTATGATACCACAGCACTCTACCGAGGATGACAACATGAGAGTCTATCTCAAAAAAAAAATTAATTATTAAAAAAGAAAATGTACTATAAACATTCCCATGTTTTAATTCTTCAGATTTCCCTTATCCTTAAATACTTCCTCAAGAACACCACCTTTACTAGTCCATCTGTGACCAGGAACTATTTGTGGTCTCTGGTGCATCATCCATGTCTTTCAGGGCCAATGGTGTCCTTCACACTATGTTACAGGAACCACAGTATGCACTGGGTATAGCAGGTTCTCAGGGAACACAGTAGGTGCTCAGTGAAATAAATGGGATGGAACAACACAGCTAGTTTTTCTATTTTTAGTAGAGACGGGTCTCCCTCTTGCTCAGGCTGGTCTCAAACTCCTGAGCTCAGGTGATTCCATCTGCCTTGGCCTCCCAGAGTGCTAGGATTACAGGCGTGAGCCACCATGCCCACCTTTCTGTCTTTTTTACATTACACATGAAATCACAGCTTTTCCAAGTTCCAGTTGATGAAGAAATATAACTAAGTGGACATAAAAAGCCGGCGAAAAAGCTTTTCTTTTTCCAAATTAAAATTGGGGGTTCACATATAAACATTTTTGCTTCTATTCATGACACGGGGAAGCAGTGAATCTTTGATCTCTTAGAATCTGGCCTATTTTATGGCGGCGTTCTCCAGCTAGACTTGATTTGCTTCTGCTGAGAGCTCCCCGTAAAGCAGTTTTTTTCAGCCTTTCTTATCTCAGAGCATACTTGAACCTATCCTGAAACTTCTGTGGCACAGTTAAATTGTCTTGATCAGAAAAAAGAAATCCTTACTGTGCTTTGAACTTCTTTCAGAGAACTTAATGAATGATCTTTAGAAATTTTCACAGCACATCTAAGATCCTCTCACAGCACGCTGGCTGGAAATCACGGCTCTACTTAAACGGCAGGCTTAGGTTATGACGGCAGAAAAGGAAATTTTGGAGGCCTACGTGGTGTATTCATTTATTGTTTGTGCATTAATTCATTCAACAAACTTCGAGCACTCACTTTTTGCCAGGCACTGTGACAGGTGTCAGGATACAAAGACAAAAGAGACCCCCAGGCATCTCACATTCCCGTGGAGAATGCAAACACATCAACAAACAACTCCAGTGCAATATGACAGAGCTATGATATAACAAGGCAATAAGTACAGCGTGTCTCAAAAGTCACCCAATAGTATCCCTATGTACGGAAAATGGGAAAGTGTAGCTAAATGTACCTTTATTTACAGAATATTTATTATAGATTTTTGCAAAGCGTTCTCTAGGTGTCAGCCACTTCTTTGTAAAATTTTGTAATGAATAATTGTAAATGAAGGTACATTCAGCGACAATTTCCCATTTTCCTGATACATGGTGACTTTAAGGGCAACTTTGGGGACATACTGCATTTGCTGAGTTCGTACTATGTGCCAAGAGTTTATCACAACTGAGCTTATGATTATTATGTAGGCACAGCACTCGCCATTCAGAGATTATACACTAGCGTTAGGGGCAAATTTACAATTTCGTTGTTTGGGGCACCAATGTGAGGGTATCTAACTTCACCTGTGGGGATTGTGGAAGACTTCCCAGAAGAGGTAATATTTGAGCTGAGCTTTAACAATTGAGAAAGGAATTTCTGAATGAAGGATACTGGACGTGGAAGCTCTGGGGGAGGGTATGACGTAGAGACAGGGATTTTCAGTCCAAGAGAGTGGTACCTGCCAGTGCCTGTGTTGTCACATCTGGGGAGTAGGGAGATGATAAGTTTTGATTGTAGAATGACGTATATATTTTAATAAGGGCTTTGAATGTCATTCTATTGATGTTGGGACTTTATGCAGAGGCTCAACATTGAAAATGTGTTCTAGAATGGTTTTCTTTCTTTCTTTTTTTTTTTTTTTGAGACAGAACCTCAAGTTATTCCCCTGGGTAGAGTGCTATGGCATCACAGCTCACAGCAACCTCCAACTCCTGGGCTCAAGCGAGTCTCCTGCCTCTGCCTCCCAAGTAGCTGGGACCACAGGCGCCTGCCACCATGCCCGGCTATTTTTTGGTTGCAGCCGTCATTGTTGTTTGGTGGGTCTGGGCTGGATTCGAACCTGCCACCTTAGGTGTATGTGGCTGGTGCCTTAGCCACTTGAGCCACAGGTGCTGAGCCGTTTTTTAAAAATATATTTTAAAATTATTTATTATTAATTAATTAATTAATTAATTTTTTTTTTTTTTGCAGTTTTTGACTAGAGCTGGGTTTGAACCTGCCACCTCCAGCATATGGAGCCAGCGCTCTACTCCTTTGAGCCACAGCACCACCCCTAGAATGGTTTTCAATGGCAATGAGAAAAACAGATTTCTTGGGGATGGGAGTGAGACATCACACTGTCAGGGAGAAAGGTT
This sequence comes from Galagoides demidoff, assembly GCA_963574575.1. Classification (NCBI taxonomy): domain Eukaryota; kingdom Metazoa; phylum Chordata; class Mammalia; order Primates; family Galagidae; genus Galagoides; species Galagoides demidoff. The sequence continues at coordinate 44,399 of CAUYQV010128603.1, read as the reverse complement.
AGGAGTCATCTCCAATTGTCTAAAAGGAAAATAAGTTCTTTTTTTGTTGTTGCAGTTTTTGGACAGGGCTGGGCTCGAACCTGCCACCCTCAGCATATGGGGCTGGCACCCTACTCCTTGAGCCACAGACACCACCTGGAAAATAAGTTCTTAAATGAAAAATAGTGGTGTTGAGAACAGAGAAGGATGGAATCAAGAGACACCCAGGAGATGGAATCTATAGAGCTGTAGATAGAAGTGGGGGCAATGGACGGGGAGCATCAGGAGGGGGAATTGAGGGTGACAGTTAGGTTTCTGGTTTTAATGACTCAAGTGACTGACACATGGTGATGCCATGGGGACCATAAGAAGTCATCTTAGATATTTCATTACTGTTTCAGGTTGTCATTCAAAGAAGGCACCGCTGTCCATGGTCCAGACGGGAGATTGTTGATTTGTGCAAGTACTTTTAGGCAAGGAATATGTTCTGACTGTATGTAAACTTAGATATGTGTGTGTGCACATGTACATGTGTGTATATTTGATGTACATGCTGAACCTCTATTTGGTTAAGGGAGCTTCCTCATGTTTACGGTTCTCTATTTTTAATGCCATGTTAAAGTAGCAATATGATGTTAGGGTTATGAATGTGAATTTTGAAGCCAGACTGCCTGGGCACAAACCCTGGCTCCATCCCTTGCTGGTAGAGTGACCTGAGGTGATATAATTACTTTCTCTATAAAGCCGGCATAACAATTGCACCTGCCTCATAGAGACCTTGTGAAGGTTACATGAGTTAATTCATGGTAATTCACTTAGAACACTGCCAGCCTGGGACATAGTTAATTGCTCTCTGAGTGTCTGTTATGTCTCATTATCATAGCAAGAATGTCTCCATGGGAAAAACCCTCCAAGGGTTCCTGATGCTGCTTGAATGGCATTTTTGCCTGTTGCTGCTACTCAGAGCTCTGGCTCTATGCCAGACTTCACCATGGGCTGTGAGTGTATTACTTGCTTCACCTGTCACAGCAGAGCTATGAGGTACTGTATGGAGTGTCATGATCCTAGTGTTATAGGTGAAGACATAGAGATTATAGATGTTGAGTAACTTGCCCAAATCTCACAGCTAGAAGTAGAGACCCAGGATTCAAATCTAGGGCAGCCTGACTCTAATGGCCATGGACATAACACAGGTTGTTGGTAGGGCAGCCAGTGGCCAGAGCAGTCTGACATTTCTAGCAGGACATTGATAGGAAGGGACCTCATTATTGTAACATCAAGAGCCACCTTTATTCTCTGAGTGCAGGAGCCTAGCCCAGCACCACACGTGACCATCAAGTGCACCTGAGGCAGCGTCCTTCATTGTTTGAGAGTAGGATTATGCTTCTCCCCTTATCTCTCTCTTGGCCACCCAACCTGACATAAGTAAGTCCCCTCACCTCCTTGTTTTCTTTCAGGGATTTAGACTTGTTTACAGAAGCCTTGAAAAGAGAAACCTAATTTAGCAGGTTGCAAATACTGTAGTACCGTGATCTGGAAAAGATTATTTTAAATGACAATTGCTTCAACTGTGTTTCACTGAGCCGTGAAAGCCACTCAGAGGAGAACATACTTTGAATACACATTGCCTGTGTGCTTAGTTTATCCATTCTCACACCATCACTTTCATGTCTTGCAGAATTTGGTGCATCTCCGGCCTCACCTTTCATTTTGCCTCTCACGTTCCTGCACACACTGCTGACGGTACTGACCACTGTGTCACCATCGTTCACGAAGCTTTCTCTCATTCACAAAGATCACAGGTCCTTGGATACAAGTGTGAAATATTACTAATCACGGAGTCCTTTTCCATTGCAAGCTGGAACACTCAGGAGGGCGTTAGGAGTAAGTTATTGATGTAGGTTATTGCCAGGGTGCTGAAATCTGAGAACTTTGCTCCATCTCAGGTCATTCCTTATAATCTCAGGGCAGAGTCATATTTCTTAGGATCTATTCGAGCCAAAAATGTCTTCTGCAGACAAGTTTCACAGAGTTGTCAAAGTTGAATTTCCTATGTTTTGCATCTGCTGCAGAAAACAAACCCATTTTTCTACTCTCTGAGATACCATCACTCTCACCAGTCCCTCCTCTTATTCTCTCCTGGAGAGAGAAATCTGGCTTTCATCCAACTCAGGTGTGCCACTTTAGCTGACCTGCATATTTGAAAACCATCACATTAAAAACAGTTAAAATAGATAAACTGGGTCAACCTAGCAATAACTTATTGCTTTTCTAAAGAATTTGATTCTTTGCACTGAAAGTTTCCTTGTACCTCTGAGATGTTCTACTAAACCCAGTTTACATGAAATTTTCAAGAGCTCTTATTTTCAGAAAAGCACAATTAGCCAGTGTTTCAAGATCTTCAAACATGTCTTGAGTGCAGATCTCAAAAAAAGAAGAAGAAAATTTCGTATCTCAGGTATAAAAATATGGCATTTTGTCACTAAAGAGACTATAAGCAAGTGAGAAGTTTGCTAAATTATGGGTTTGGGAAAAAAATGCATTCATTCTCATGGTCTCAGGTGTAGTTCCCATATTTGATTTCTGTACACATTGACACAAGCATGATGTTCTCTCACGAGTCTGAAGGTGACTTGCAGCTTCATAGAAAATACTCGCCAAGTTGCAGACAAACTCATAGAACTGAGGGGGATGTGTTGCTTTGTCCTGTTTTCTTTTACAGCTACCATTTTCCTTGGCACTCATGATGAGCTGAAGTGCTTTGCAAAGTACGTTACATGCATCATTTAATTGCACTATGGCATGAGCCTTATGAACTAACATTAATGATATTCATCTTGTCCATGAGACAATTGAGTGTGTGAGAGGTGAAATCATTTGTCCAGGGTCACAGAGTTAATCAGTGGTTCTTGATTCAAACGCAGGCTGCACAGAGTCATAGCTAACATTTGTTGGGTTTTTCTATGAATTCAGCTGTCGTTCTAAATATTTTACATGTATTAAACTCATTTAATCCTTACAACAGCTCCGTGTGGTAGGTTCTAACACTCTCCCATTTTGCAGATGAGGAAATGAAGACATTGAGAGGTTAAATGAATTGTCTAAGGACAGACAGACAGAAAATGAGGGAGATGGGATAAGAATTGAGGTCCTTTATCCAGAAGCTTTTCCCCTGACCATTGTGCCCCCAGAGTTCTCATAAAGTCCTGCCTCACACCTCCCTACCTCCACTGCCCTGCCTGACCCCTTCCCTCCTTCACTTATTATTGTAGCACTTTTCATAGCTGACATACTTTACACACTTGCTTGATGGTGTTTGTTTTTTCTTGTTTGTCTCTTCACGCTAGAAAGCGAGCTCCACGAGAGGAGGGACCTTTGTCTGTTTACTGCCGTTTCCCTGGTATAGTTACACTTCCTGGCACATCTGCAAACTACTGATATAGAACAATGCCTGCCTGGCATATAGTAGCAGGTAGTGAAGAGCTCAGTGGGGGGAGTGATTGAATCGTGGGCATATCTATATGTTCATTAGAATTAATGGCTACTCAGCATCCATTCTGCTATAATTCTGCTTGCAGTGGTGATCCTGAACCAATTTAGTAGAATGGTAGGTATGTCAAACAAATTGTGGTAGGCCGAAGAGTGGATGGGAAGTCAAGATGTAATTTACATGTAAGGTGGTAGCTGGAAGGGGCATCCGAGGTGGGGGGATACATCTGTGGGGGGAAGGAGCAAGTGGAAAAGAAGGTCTGAGGGGAGGCGACTGATGGCTCAGTGAAGGGAGAGTGGAATTGGGTTAAGAGCTCCAGTGGAGGGGCAACCTTGGAAAAAAGGAGAGTCCTCATTGCTTGTGAGACAGGGCAAAGGGAGGCAATGGCTGACGATTATGAAGAGAGATTTGAAGTGAAGAGAAATTGACAGAGCACCTGTTTTATGCCCTTGCTCATTCTGGGGTAACAGCAGGGTGAAGCTCTCTACAGATGATGTTGAAGAAAATCCTGAGTCAAAAATAATAAGTATCAGATAAAATGATGGTTTGCTCCTACTGAAACAGGGAAGAGGAGACTGAACTTCACCTCATTAAAGACATAAATGTCTTGTATGCAATCAGTAACAATGACCGGAAATCAAGAGCAGGCTGTAATTAGTGGGGAATTGCTCTCTGTGAAAGTGTTAGGAAAAGGAGGTTGTAGATGGAGAGTTCATTGACTCCACTTTAATAGGAACAAAGCAATTGCTTCACGTCTTAATGTTCCCTCGGGACCAACCAAAGATTCATGTTGTAGGATAAAAGGACAGCTTTTCTCCCAAGGTGATGAGGCCACTGGCTTTCCCAGACTGAAAGGGCTCTGTGATTCCTGGTGACTTGAGGCAACCACCTGCTTCACTAGATTGCTGGCTATATTGGTCTAGTCAGTGTGAGACCCCCTGCCAGTTTATTCCTTGAAACCTGCCCCTTACTTTTTCTTCCCAATATTCTCCAAGGCACTGATCTTTCCTTATCTTCTTTTGCTGATAAATGTTTTCATTCTTCAGGAATCCTCATACTCAGGAACTCCCTCCGTGTATTAGTTATCTATTGCTGAGCAACCAAATTACCCCCAGACTCAGTGGCTTAAAACAACAAACACAACTCATTATCTCCCAGTTCCTGTGTCAGGAGTTTGGGAGAAGATGAGTTGGTACATCTGGCTCAGAGTTTCTCGCAAGGCTGCAGTCAGGGTTGTGGCTTGGGCTGCAGTTTCCTATGAAGACTACCGGGGGCAGATCAACTTCCAAGATACTCTTGGCCAATGCTCACAATGTGGTAGCTAGCTTCTCTTAGAGTCAGCAAGGGAAGCAAAATGGAAGTCAGAATATTTTTGTAACAATCTCAGAAGTGACGTCCCATCCCTTCTACTATATGCTATTCATTAGAAGCAAGTCCCCAGGCCCAGCCCACACTGAGATAAAAGGAAAGGCATGAAATTCAGGTGAGAATCTTTGAGAACCACCTTGGAGGCTGGTTACATTCTCATGTGGGTTGTATCCCCCCATCTCATGCTAGCTATTTATTTTCCTGCAAGTAATGAGTCAAAGATAACCATGCCCGCATACTGCCTTGAACATGATCACTATAGCTGCTCTGTGTAGAAGGATGGACTCTTCCCACCCTTGACCCCAAAGTTTAAATGTTTAAACTGGTGGCACTACACCAGCATGAAGAGAATGTGGAGATGTTTGTTACTCAGATAATGAGGTTTTCTGGGGAGAGCAAGGTTGGCTCCCAAGCTGGTCCAAAAATAGCATAACAGAGCAAACAAAAAAGACTGGCTTGGTGTTTTATGGTGGCTGGGGCAAGGATTCCTGGCTGTGGATCAGGGCTTGTGTTCTCCCTTGCTTTAGCCAAGGGATACATGTATAGGCTTTCTTATCAGCTTTTCCAGATGTGGGGCAAAAGGGGAAAGGGAAGTGGTGAGGCTTGAAAGTTGTTAGCAGACCAACATCAAAAATGGAGTCAGACTCTGTATTACACTGTTGAACTTGAAATTCAGTGGATAAAATTGGGTGTTGAGATTCTAAAGCTGAATCCTGCAGTGGATTTGATGACTGGCTATTTTTTGTGTGTACTTACCCACACATGGACACACTTGTCTGTAGACAGCTCCTCATCCTCAGTGGGAAGTGACTATGAATGAATATAGTTTATCCCATATGTGGAATCAAACAAGTTGAACGTAGAGAAGCAGAGAGGACAACGGTGGAGACCAAGGACTGGGGAGGTGCTGGTCAAAGGATACAAAATTTCAGTTAGATAAAGAGGATTGCTTGAGCCCAGGAGTCAGAGGTTGCTGTGAGCTATGACATGACAGCACTTTACTGAGGGCAACATAGTGAGACTTTGTCTCAAAAAAAGTTTTCAGTTAAACAGCAGGAATAATTCATGAATTAGTAGACATTATGGGCTTTTTTTTTTTTCTAGTTTGGAGCTACTGTTAATGAACTAAGTCTGAATAATTTGGTATAAATCTATATATGGACATTTGAATGGATTTCATTTTTCTTGGGTAAATATTATATTTTATTTTTCTTAACAATGGTCACACATTTTCTGTTTATTTAGTAGTGTACATGTCCCTGAAAATTGTACAAAGTGCACAAAAAATTTAGGCACGTAAATGTTCATTGAAATATTATTAATGAAAATAAAAAGTATCCCAAATAAATCCATAATCTATATGATATCCTTGGAAAGAAATTCCTTGGAATTCATATGTGGTTTTTTGGATTTTAGAATGCATAGACTACTTAAAAAAATTCATATCTTCCCTCCCTCTCTTGGGCTATAATTGGTTTCATAGGAGGGCTGAGTACATTGGATACTTTTTCTTCCATTCATGAAATACTTTATGAAGAAGAATATGGAAGGGAGGGGAGAAGATGGGTGGAGGGAGGGTAATTGGTGGGAACACACCTATAGTGCATTTTACAAGGGTACATGTTAAATTTACTAAGTGTAGAGTATAAATGTCTTAACACAATAACTAAGAAAATGTGGTGAAGGTTATGTTAACCAGTTTGATGAAAATATTTCAAATGGTATATAAAACCAGCACATTGTACCCTATGATTGCATTAATGTACCCAGTTATGATTTAATTAAAAAATAAAATCATATCTGATTTATGCAGTACAATGTGATGATTTCTTTAAATTTAATTTTTATTTCAAATTAATAGGAGGGTACAAATTTTTAGGTTACCTTGTTCTCACTTCCAGGGTAAAGTTCCATTTGTAGAAGAGTCCCTTACCCAGGGGCCATGTTATACACCCTCACAATGTGCACATTAGACGAGATCCTGCCTCATGCCCTCCCTCCTTCTGCCATACATTCTCCCCCCTTCCCATTCCGGCTTCCCTCCACCCCTCAATAGAACTATAATAGTGTTTTATTGTTCTTATGAACATGTAATTGTTTACATATTGATTTCATATTAGTATGGAGTACATTGGATATTTATTTTTCCATTCTTGCAATACTTTACTAAGAAGAATGTATTTCAACTCCATCCAGATGAATGTAAAAGATGTAAAGTCTCTGTCTTTTTTAACGGCTGAGTAGTATTCCATGGTATACATATACCACAGTTTGTTGATCCATTCATGGGTAGATGGGCACTTAGGTTGCTTCCACGAGTTGACAATTATGAATTGAGCTGCAATAAACATTCTGGTACAAATGTCTTTGTGGTAAAGTGATTTTTGTTCTTCTGGGTAGATACCTAGTAAAGCGATTGCCAGATCAAATGGAAGGTCTACTTTTAGATCTTTGAGGATTCTCCATACTTCTCTCCAAAAAGGCTGTATTAGTTTTCAATCCCACCAGCTGCTGAGGTCCTGCCCCAGGGGCAGGGTCCATTAAGACCTGTGGATCTGGAGGCAACACACTGAAGAAATATAAAGTTGGAAATGACAAGAAAGAAAGAGACAAGACACACAGAAAAGAATTTTCAAAGGTGCAAACACAGGGGACTACTGCCTGCTTGTGGGGTTCTGACTGTGGCCCTGAGGGTCAGTTCCACTTAGCTTTTATTGAAGGCTGTTTGCTCATTAGCCCAGAGGGTATGCTGAGGAAGGGAACAAAGACACCAGCAGTTTCTCTGAGTGAGCATATCAGCTCCTATTGTTTCTATAATCATTAACTTTAAGGGTCTGAGCAGCCTTGAGAAATATGGAACTTGAGCCTTGTGTGGGGGCAGCCGCCTATCTGGTCACACACACAGATTCTTAGGGGGGTGTTAATCTCCACTAGTTCACTGTGGAATAAAATGCCACTGCTGTCAATCTCCTCAGAAGAAACAGTGGGAGAGAGGAATTTTCCTCTCATCACCACCACAGAGGGTCTTCCTCTGCGATAAGGTAAATAAGCCCTCCTACCCATATTTCAGGGCTCTGGCTATTCCCTTGATCTCTGTACCAGCCAAATACAAATCTCCACAATAGGCATTTGCTTTGACAGTTTACTGGCAGGAAATGGCCTAGTTAATATATCTTGCTAGGCCTTCCACAGAATTTTCTGTGGCCATTATTCCTTCAGAGTGTTTACAGACCCAACAGGGGTGTTAGTAAGCTATATCCTCAATCAGTCAGAGTTCTAGGAAAAGCAGGAAACTTCCTCAGATAAGAAATTTAGCAGTGGCTGGTTTAAAGGTAATCTAGCTGACTTTCATTTGTTCTGACTCACTCAGCTTACTTTTTAATTTTTCCCTTTTTCTGGGAGGTGTTTTCCCTTACCATGAATGGGGTCTTAAGTCCCCACTCTGCCTGTAACCAGCAGTGTACAAGAGTTCCCTTCTCTTCACATCCACACCAGCATCTGGTGTTTTGGGACTTTGTGATGTGGGCTAATTTTGCTGGGGTTAGGTGATATCTTAGAGGGGTTTTGATTTGCATTTCTCTGATGATTAAAGATGATGAGCATTTTTTCATGTGTTTTTTTGGCCATTCATCTGACATCCATGAAGAACTTTATGTTCAAATCTCTTGTCCACTTATAGAGAGGGTTGTTTGCACTTTTCTTAGTGTTTAATTTGAGTTCTCCATGGATTCTAGTTATCAGGCCTTTTTCAGATTCATAACATGCAAAAATCCCCTCCCATTCTGAAGGCTGTCTGTCTGCTTTGTTTGTGGTACTCTTAGCTGTGCAAAAGCTTTTTAGCTTGATCAAATCCCAGTTATTTATTTTTGGTGTTGCTGCAATTGCTGGGGGTGGGGTCTTCCCTATAAAGTTTTTTCCCAGGCCAATATCTTTAAGTGTTTTCCCCACACTCTCTTCTAGAATTTTTATTGTTTCATGTCTTAAATTTAAATCTTTTATCCAATGAGAATCAGTTTTTGTCAATGGTGAGAGTTGTGGGTCCAGTTTCAATCTTCCACATGTGGATAACCAGTTCTCCCAGCACCATTTGTTAAATAAGGATTCTTTCTTCCAGTGCATGTTTTTGTTAGGCTTATCAAAGGCCAAATGATGACATGTGGCTGGGTTCATCTCTAGATTTTCTATCCTGTTCCATAGACCTATGTTTCTAATTTTGTGTCAGTACCATACTGTTTTGATCACTATAGCCCTGTGGTATAACCTGAAATATGGCAACATGATGCCTCAAGATTTGTTTTTATTTCTGAGAATTGTATTTGCTATTCAGAGTTTTTTCTGGTTCCATATCACTCAAAGTACTATTTTTCCAAGTTCATTAAATTATGACATTGGTGGTTTGATGGAGATTGCATTAAATCTATAGATTGCTTCGGGCAGTATGGACATTCTAACAATGCTGATTCTTCCCAGTCATGAGCAAGGTATGTTCTTCCATTTACTGACATCATTTGCTATTTCTTTTCTCAAAGTTTCATAATTCTCTTTATAGAGATCTTTCATGTCTTTTGTAAGATACATTCCCAAGTATTTCATCTTCTTTGGTGCTATTGTAAAAGGAATAGAGTATTTGATTTTGTTCTTGGTTTAATAATTGTTGGCATATACTAACTGATATACCCACTGATTTGTGGGTATACATTTTGTTTCCTGAGATGCTGATATACTTCTTGATCACTTCTAAGAGTTTTGTAGTTGAGTCCCTGGGGGTTTCAAGGTATAAGATCATGTCATCTGTAAAGAGAGAGAGTTTGACCTCCTCTGTCTCTTGGGTAAATATTTAAGAATGGGAAGATTTAGACACATGGTAAACATTTCTAACTTTTTAAGAAACTGTTAAGCTGCTTTCTAAACTATTCTTGTACCATTCTGCATTCCCATCAACAGTGAATAAAACTTATAGTTGCTCCACATCTTCTTCAACTACTAAGTATGGAAAAACTTGTAATTTTAACCATTTTAGAAGGTATGTGTTATGATATCTTGTTGTGGTTTTGATTTGCACTTCTATAATAACTAATCATGTTGAGCAATTGTTATGTATGTAATTTTCTCTGCTAGTGTGTCAGTTGGAATATTTTGTCAATTTCTTTTGTTAACTTGTTTGTCTAATTATTGAGTTGTAAGGGTTCTTTATACAGACTAAATGCAAGTCCGTTTTTATGTGCGTGTATACATGTATTTAAAATATTTTCTCTTAGGCTGTGTTTTGCCTTTTAATTTTAACAATGACTCTTGAAGAACAAAAGTTTGTAACATTAAAGACGTCCAATTTGTAGATTTCTTTTAAGTTCATGCTTTTTTAAATTTAAGAACTTAGTGCCAAACTCAAGATCACTAAAATTTTCTGCTTTGTTTTTGTTTTGAAGTTTTATAGTTTTGGTTTGTATACTTAGGTCTATGATCCAAGTAAAGGTTGAGGTTCATTTTTTGCTGCTGTCTAGCAATTATTCCAGCACAGTTTATTGAAATTATTATTCTTTTCCCCACTGAATTGCCCTGGTATCTTTTTCAAAAGCCAATTGACCATTTAGATGTTGTTATTTCTGGACTCTTCAGTTTATTCTATTAATTCATTATTTTCTCTTCATTTTATTCTCTTAATATCTATCCCAATGCCAAAAATGACAGTGTATTGATTATTATGATTTTATAATAAACACTGAAATCAGTATAAATCCTTTAACTTTGTTATTCTTTTTATTTATTATACATACACTATGGAAATTATAACATTGTTGTTCTGTTTCAAGTTGCTTTAGCTGTAAAGTTTGAACATTCCTGATCTGAAAATTTAAAATTGGAAATGCTCCAAAATCTGAAACTTTATGAGCCACATGATGACACATGGGTATCTGAGATAGTGACATCTTTGCTTTCTGATGGTTTGATGTACACAAACTTTGTTTCATGCACCAAATTATTAAAAATATATTACAAAATTACCTTTTATGTTTGACTTGGTTTCCATCTCCAAAATGTCACTTTGTGTATATGCAAATATTCCAAATCCAATTCTAAAATTGGAAAAAAAATAAAATATTTCCCAAAATTCCAAAAAAAAAAATCCAATATTCAAAACACTTCCCATCCCATGTATTTTGGATAAGGGATAGTCAATCTGTATGTGATTTTTTGAATTTCCATATCTTGTTGGGCTTTGATTTGGATTGTGTTGCATCTGTAGATAAATGCGTGGATGACTGACATTGTAACAATAAGGAGTCATATGATTGTCCTCCAACTTCGCTAAAGCATTTAAAAATATATGTGCTAGATTTTTTTTTTTTATATAGACAGCCATGTTGCCTCTGGATGTAGCTGTTGGTTTTATGTACTATAAATGTCCTTTATTAGTATGAGAAAATTTCTGTCTTAGTTTGATGATAATGTTTACCAGGAATGAATTTTGGATTTTGTCAAATAAATGCTTTTTACACACCTATTGAGATAATCACATGCTTTTTGGTTTCAGTCTGTTAAAATAGTGAATGGCATTGACCAATTTTCAAATATCAAAATAACCTTGAATTCCTGGGATAACCCTCACTTGCATAGCATGTCTTTAGTCTCTGGCTGCTCTTAAGATTTTTCTGCTTATGAGTGTGTGATTTTAAGCAAACAACTATGATGTACCTCAGTGTAGGATTCTTTATATTTATTGTATTTGGGGCTTGTTGGGTTCCTTTATGATTTTCAACACATTTGGGTAGATTATGGCCATTATCTTCTATTTTCATTATTTTCAATATTTTTTTCCAAGGGCTCCATTTGTATATTATGCTGCCTGAATTTTTCCAGACCTCACTGATGCTATGTCCAGTTTTCTTTTTAGTCTTTTTTTCTCTGTGTGTTTCGTGTTGGATAGTTTCTATGACTATGTCTTCAAGGTCACTTACCTTTTCTTCTGCAGTATCTAATTGTCTGTTAATCTCATCTAGTGATCTTTTTTAAAAAATTTCAATCATTGTACGAGGTCTGACAATTAAGTTCATGAACTTGCCACTATGTGCTTATGTTGGCAGCTCTATAAAAATAGCTTGGTGAGGTTTTTTTTTTTTTGTAGAGACAAAGTCTCACTTTTTTGCCCTTGGTAGAGTGCAGTGGAGTTGCTCCAGCAACCTCCAACTCCTGGGCTTAGGTGATTCTTCTGCCTCAGCCTCCCAAGTAGCTGGGACTACAGGTGCCCGCCACAACGCCTGGCTATTTTTTGTTGCAGTTTGGCCAGGGCTGGGTTTGAACCCGCACCCTTGGTATAAGGGGCTGGTGCCCTACTAACTGAGCCACAGGCACCTCCCGCTTGGTAAGGTTTTAATGTCCTTGATATATCAGTGACTCACAGCTGTGTTTATTTCAACTTGCAGCAATGTCTTGATGAGTGGCGTTCATTATTGTTGTTTGGTGTTTTGGTGTGCTATTGCAGAAATGTTGGAATTTGAATTAGAGCAACAAACAAACATTACATTTCTTTTTAAACTTTATAAGAGTGGAAGCTAAATCAGAGCTAGTTATGCAGATAATGTCATGAAGAAAATAGCAGTGTACAAATGGATTAAATGTTTTTTTTTGTTTTTTTTCCTGAGGGGAGAGAAAGTATCACTGACAAAAAGAGTTCAGCCAGTAACAAGGAGAACTCACAAAAACTACAAAAATTCATCAAATTATGTATCAAAATCATTGGCTAACAATGAGAAGCATAGCTGACCAAGCAAACATTAATAGAGAAACAGGAAAATCTTAGCTGAAATTTTTGGCCAGCAGTTCAACAATGGACCAGCTCAGCTTGCATTACCTATGAGGGATATTTTAGCCCGTAAAGAAATACCTGTATTGGAACACCCTCCTCACTCACCTGATCTGGCTCTTAATGATGTTTTTCTTTACCCGAAGATAAAGAAAATATTGAAAGGAAGACATTTTGATGACATTTAGGACATCAAGTGTAATACAACACTAGCTCTGATGGCCATTCCAGAAAAAAAGATCCAAAATTGCTTTGAGGGGTGGACTAGGTGCTGGCATCAGTGAGTGCATAGTTTCCCAAAGGGAGCACTTTGAAGTTGGTCATAGTGATATTCAGCAATGAGGCATGTGGCACTTTTTTTTTTAGGATGAATTTAATTGCCAGACCTCAGCATTTTTTATTTCTAGAAGTTCCATTTTGATCTTTTTTTGAAATATTTTACTTTAGTTGACAAGCTCAATGTTTACCTTCTTCAACTTATGGAATATAGTTGTAATAAATTTTATCATCATTGTTCACTAATTCTATAATCTTTGTCACTTCTGGCTCATTATGTATTGTATTCTCATTCTAGGCATATGTGGAATGTTTAGGTGGGTTACAGAACCTATGAATTTTACCTTGTTGCATGATGGATATTTTCATATTCCTATACTCTTGAGCTTTCTTATGGGATGCATTTATGTTCCTTGGAAATAGTTTGCTCCTGCCCAAGTTTTTCATTTAAGGCAGCTTTATTAGATGCAGAACAATATTTAATGCCAGGCTAACCTTTCCCCACTACTGAGGCAATAATCTTCTAAGGAATCTGCTCAATTTCTCTTGATTACCAGATTCACCACTACTGAGGGTGCAACAAAGACTGTCCTCATCTTTACCCAATCTCTCTCTTGCTTTTAATTTTCTACTCTCTTGTGTGGTTCTTTCCCAGTTAATTTATTAGTATTTTCTTTCATTGCATTTGGATTTTGAGTCATATTTACAAACTTTTCCTGTGGCATATTTTTAATCCTCAGAGCCAAAAGTCTTTGCTCACTGAGAATGAATTTGATTTTTGCCAATAGAATGAAATTATTTGGAATAAAATCTGATGAATAAGGTGAGACAACAAATTGAGTAACAATCTTTTTGATTAAATCACAAAGTTCTTGTGTAGGTAAATGATTGGTTTTTGCATCAAATGCATGCATTCATTCTGAAATTGATTTAAAAATGGAATTTCGGAAATATATAGCTGAAGTCAGGCACAGTGGCTCATGTCTGTAATCCTAGCACTCTGGGAGGCTGAGGCAGGTGGTGGATGGCTTGAGCTCAGGAGTTTAAGACAAGCCAGAGCAACAGTAAGACTCCATCTCTACTAAATATAGAAAAAATTAGCTGGGTGTTGTGGCAGGCATCTATAGTCCCAGCTACTTGGGAGTCTGAGACAAGCGGGTAGTTTGAGCCCAAGTGTTTGAGGTTGCCATAAGCTATGTCATGGCCCTCTACCCACAGTGACAGAGTGAGACTCTGCCTCAAAATGAAAAAAAAATTTTTTTTTTAAAGAAATGTATAGCTGAGTAATAAATACTCCTTTCTTCCTACTGTAGGCATTTCCCTTTCCACATTTGAGTAGGTAGTGTGTCCTGCATTTTATTGCCTCAGAGGAAATACATAGTGAACTATTGTGGACAGGGTGAAGGTTCCAGAGAGCAATGTCTGTGTAGTGCCTTTATGAAGAAAGGTCCTAGGAAGAGATAAAGAAAAATTTCTGGGTCCTAAGAAACACAGAACCTCCCAATTGGAGGGAACCATTATACAGTGACAGTGGATATCACATTGGTAGTCTGTGTGGACAAGAACCTGGAGGGCTTTCCCTGAATAAAACAGGACAGGGTAACATCCTGGAGTTAGGACAAATTCCTAGAGCTGGGGGCGGGGAGAAACACCAAAAATGACTGATGTGAGGTTTCTTACCATTCTTGTCGTGTGGAGTCTTAAGTTTGAAATTAAGTCAATGTATAGAGAACAAAGACAATTACTATATTTAGATGAGATCCTTCTTTACATATATTTTGACCAATGATTAACAAATTTGTAGCTTTCCAAAGTGAGGTATTTGAAGAGTTATGTCATTTTCCCTTCTGCTAGGTTGGGATATGGTAGAGGGTTGGTGTAAATTGAATTAATTTCTCTCAACGTGTAGTCAAGATTTTTAATTTGAGGTCCTAAGGGCTCTCTGAATTTGAAAGCAAATAGATTACATCTTCACTAATTACATTACATCTTTTAATTGATATATAACACAAATGTTTTAAACAATATTTTGGTAATTATATTTCAGTATAATTAGTTTTCTCTATGATTGCGAATTTTATTTTGTGCATGTAGAAATGTAATTCTGACAAGACTAGGGTTCAATAGATAGCTAAAGGGTAAAATAGGCTATGAGCCCTGCTTCAGTTATGCTTTATATAATTCCTGGCTGGAGTCAACTCAAAAGAAGAAGAGGCAGCAGTGAGACAGTTCCTAGCTTTTCATTTCCAGCTTCTCCCCAGCTGGAAGATTTGAGGATGTAACCTAACTCTGAGAGAATGTGACTTTCTGCACTCAACTGCAGGCTCAGTAAACCGCAGGAGCCCAGCAGTATATCCACCAGCCGTAATAGCTTCCACCAGGAGCCGAGCTCACCAGGTTTGGGGGGCTAAAACTTCTCTGTAAGGCTTAGCTGATGACAGATTTGCCTTTCTTCTTTCCTTGTGAGGTGGTGCCAAGATGACTTTCCACATCAATGAAAGAGCTTTAAATCTGACATTGTGAGCTTGGGGCCTCCTTTCATTTAATCAGCACCAATTTCATCCTCTGTGTTGGAATCCGGTATGTTCAGGGCACAGGGTCTGTGTCATCTCACTCGCCTCTAATGCTGCCTCTGCCCTCCCAATACTCCTTCTCTGTCCCTACTCCCTCCAGCTGTGGCAGTGAGATACCAGGAGACTGGAGGATTCCAGCATCCAAGCCTTCAGGCCCCTGCTGAGACAAGCTAGCAGCTTTGACTATTTCACAAAAAGAGAAGGGAAAGAAAATCAAGCCAAAAGCAAAGGCCATGCAGAGTTGAAGTCTCTGATCTCATCATTCTTTGACCATAAAACTCGCTGACCCAGAACTCTCTTTTTCTAAGATTAACTCAAAGACAAAAATTTTTATTCTCTGTTACCTGACAACGTTTTACTGCCTGCATCTCCATTTTCCAGTTTTACTCTAGTAATGAGAACTAGCATTTACAGTTGATGAAGTGTTTCTCAGTTATGATTTCGTTTAATCCTCAGAGTAATTGTGCATATCAAGTTTCTTCCTTCTATCTAACAAAAAAGATATCTCAGCCCAGAAGGGTTCAAGGCTAGCTTAACAGTGCACTAGAACTGGAGCCCACCCAGGACTCCTGCCTCCAGAGGCAATGCTAATTTCAAGGTCATGTGCTTCCTACCCTAGCAAGAAGAAAGTGTGCTGACACTCTTGAAACAGCTCAGTCTGTTGGCTTGTCTGCTCTTTGTGTTTTGTTTCTTTCAAATAACATTTTGAAAGAATTCACATGAGTGTCCAACATTTAAAAATTTGGAAATTTCACATCAAAATCTAGATTCCTGCTCTTTTTTCCCCTTCAGATGAATTAAAAAGTCTACCTCTATAGGGCAGACATTACCACAGGGGAATCATTAGCTAGAGCTGAGTAGTGGTGCCCTTTTCAGATGCAGTGTGAATTTTCCAGATGCCACAGTACCCACCACTCCCTACTGTCCTAATATTAAGACTGAGTGTCAAGTATCATTTATTATTATCCTTATGCTTTTTTTTTTTTAATAGTGGACTTAAGGAGGAAAGGAAAACAGTTCGGGAACACACTTCTATTTAAAAAGTGGGGAAATAGTCTTGGCACCTGTAGCACAGTGGTTATGGCGCCAGCCACATACACTGAGGGTGGTGGGTTCAAACCCAGCCCAGGCCATCTAAAAACAACAATGACAACTGCAACAAAAAATAGACGGGAGTTGTGGCTGGCACCTGTGGTCCCAGATGCTTGGGAGGCTGAGGCAAGATAATTGCTTAAGCCCAGGAGTTTGAGTTGCTGTGAGCCATGAGGCTACAGCACTCTACCAAGGGCAATATGGTGAGACTATTGTCTCAACATCATCAACAAAAATAATAAAAAATAAATAAATAAAATAAAATAAAATAAAATAAAAAGTGGGGAAATAAAATATAGACCTAGAAAAATTTATGTTTATTTTTAGCCAGATTTCCTGGCTCCTGTAGGAATCTGAGTTTGTGAGTCCTTTAAGAGATAGTAGATCCCAAATATGGATATCCATTCTAATCCTTAGGAAAGCTTTGAAAAAATACATATCTTTGGGTTGTACCATAGACCCACTGGGTCAGAATCTTCAGGAATGGGTCTTAGGAATCTGTAATTTTATAAACTCCCCAGGTTATTCTGATCAGGAAATCACTGATTTCATTCTTATGACCCTTCCCTTGGGATGCATTCTTATGAAAAGCAGACCCTACTTCCCGGCCTCCTTCAACAAAGAAAGGATCACTAAGAAAGCCAGAAATTCAGCAGCAGCTGAGGCCTCAGGTGGAAACAACCTGTTTGGATCTTATAATACATGGGACATCAGTTGATTTACTGGTATGGCTTTTTTAGGTCACCAACAAAAAGGGCATCAGGAAATTTCATCAGTGCTAATTCCCACCTGGTGGCAATTCACAGAACAATAGCCTCATTCCTGCTGAAAGGAGCTGCTGTGGGGTGAATGAGTCCTCCAGAATTCATGTATTGGAAGCTTAATCCTCAACACCACAGAGTTGGAAGGGGCCTAATGGGAGGTGTAAGGTCAGGAGGGCTTCACATTCATGAATAGGCTAACGCTGATCATAAAGGGCGTGTGGCAGTGAGTGTCTGCCCCCTTCTACCTTCTGCCATGCAAGGACCAGCATTCTTCCCCTCCAGAGGACACAGCAACACAGACACCTTCTTGGAACCAGAGACTGTACCTCCTGGAGCCTTGATCTTGGACATCCCAGCCTCCAGAACTGTGAGAAGTAACTTTCTGTGCTTTATAAATCACCTCCTCTGGGTTTTCTATTACAGCAGCACAAAGCTAACTAAGACAGGGACCTAGAACTCAGCATTTCTGAAAAGTTATTTCCCTTTCTTGCCTCTAGCTCTTTCATCTGAAAAAACAAAAGTGCAGGAAGAGACAGTCGGCGGTAAAAAATCAGGGTTTCGACATTGGTTTCCTGAGTCTTAGATATCATTCTTCCCACATGGACTTAATAGAATTGACATTTTTCTTTGAGAATTATTATTTTAAAGCCACATAATGATATTCTAAATTTGAGATACACACACACACACACACACACACACACACATATATATATAGAGAGAGAGAGAGAGAGAAAGAGAGAATATTATATGGCTTTAAAATAATAAATATCTTATTACTTATATGATTATATATTATGATATTTATATGTATAAATATTATATGTAGAGAGATATCTCAAATTATACCTATATATATATGTATGTATATACACATATAAAAATATATAAAATTTGCCCCAAGACAGAAATGAAAAATTGGGACTTTCTTATAATTTACTTGATACCACTTTTCTTACACCAAAGACAAAAACTAATTTGTTACAATGTCAATTACCCTGTCATCTGGGTCAAGTATTTAGGGGAATCAGAGATATGTTTTCTTTCAGACTTTTTAGGATGAGAATAATGATAATAGTAGTTGTAAGTACCTTTCATTGAGCACCAATTCTGCATAAAGGCTTCTCCTGTTCCCTTTTTATATAGGGCTTTATTTATTCTTCACGACAGCCCTCTGCAGTATTTGCTTCCATGTTTACTAAGGAGGAGTTGGAACTGGGGCTCTGATTACTGTTTATGGGTCTGCTCTCATGTCATAGAGTAAGTAAGAGGTAGAGCTGGGATGTGAATTGCACCTTCTGATTCCCAAACCCATGAGATCTTTTTGCTCTGTCCCTCCTGGCAGTCCCTCTTCCCAGCTCTGGCTCCCATAACTTGTTTTTTTAATATTAATCTCTCTATTTTTATTCAACAAATAGCATGTCCAGACCAGGTGTCCTGAGGCTGGAGCCAGTATGTGGGGTGGGGGTGCCTTGAGGTGAGGAAGATAGGACTGGAGGGACCTTAGTTTTGTATGCTGGGGCACCAGGAACAGCCACAGGGAGACTGCTGCACTGGGGCAGATGAGCTGGAAATATCCCTACAATGTCAGGATTTACTTCTTTTTAAATTTGTTTTTATTCTTTAAATTTATTTATTTATTATTGTTTCAAGTTAATTGAGGGCACAAAGAATTAGGTTACAGTGTTTGTGTCTGTTAGGTAAAGTCCCTCTTATAATTGTGTGCTGCCCCCAAGGGGTGTGCCACACATCCTAACATTGTGCCTCCTCCTCCCCTCTCCCCAGTCCCTCATTCCCCTGCCCCCAACCTTGAATTGATTTGAGTTTTTCTCTTATATGGGCATGCATTAGATGGTCTATTGGCTTCATATTAGAATTGAGTATACATTGAATTCTTGCTTCTCCATTCCTGTGATACTTTACTAAGAAGAATGTGTTTCAACTCCATCCAGGTTAATACAAAATATGTAGTCTCCATCTTTTTTATGGCTGAAATGATTTACCCCTTGAGGACAGATAAGGTAGGACTAATATGCCATAAATTGAGTAGGTCACAGGTCACTCCACACTTCCATATTATTTGGAAATGAACTACAGTTTGAGTGAACTGAATGAACAAATAAAGGCAGGAAATACCAAACTATAATTAAAATTATGTCAACATTTTTGGAGTTACTTTTCAAAACATTTTCACATACATGATTTTATTGCATGCTCAAATAAATCCAGTGGCATAAGCAGAGATTCTGTACCTATAGTAGGTCTGAGATCATTGAGAACTACCATAAGTCCTGCTCCTCTTAATCTCTGAAAAGCCCTTTCATCTCCAAATAAAACACTGCAAACACACTACATAAATATGAGTACAATTACCAAAAATAGTTGGGTGGAGCATACATTATATGTGCATCATTGTAGAAATTGTTTCTGAGTTTGAAAATAATAATTTGGGGTGGCCCTGGTTGGTGGATGAAGGTGAGGGTACTGAGAATGTGGAAGACATTGTCAAACAAATGTAAAAGTTGGAGAGAAAAAATGTAAGGTGGTGTTAGAAAACAAGATAGGCAGCTGAAAAGGAATTTAACTAGGTGCCAAAGGAACAGACTGTTGAAACATAATTATCCTATACACTTTAGATGTGATCCTTTGGGAAAACTGTATGTAATACAGCTTCTGTATGTGAAGATAAGCCTGCATCATTTTAATGGGTTTTTGATAGAATACCAAAATTTTGAAGTAGCAAGGCTATGCTTCCATTGAGAAGTAATTCTCTTTGCAACCCATTTTTCATTTTAATGTGCAGGGTGGTGGCTTGCTCATTGCTCTTTCCCTTCTTTTTTCTTTTTTATGACCATCTTAAGTATATTTTTTTTCAATAAACAACCACTGACAACCCCAAAGCCATTGTTCTGAGCTCTTACTCTTGTGAGTGTTTCAAGTAATACTGTTCTTAGTATTCTATGTCATCTTTCTTATCCTTTCATTTACTTTCTTGGCTGCCAAAAGCCTCCCATTTATCTGTCTCCTCTCTCTTCTGTCTGAGAGGTTATTTTTCATCCTGTCTGTTTCCTTATCCCAATGGTCCATTTATTTTCTTCAGGCTCCTTTTCCTTCCTCCTCCTTGCCCACTTCATGACAGCACTTTCTCTAGTGAAGTTTTAAAGCAGGCAGGAGTTGACAGCTGAAGATGGTGATTGGGCCAGAATGAGAAGATGAGTTGATTTAATAGTTATTACAGGGTTTCCAATCAGTCACGGCTCTTGGTTGCAAATGATAAAAACTCAGCTTAAGTTAGCTTAAGGAAAAGAGAACATATTGGGTCACTACTTATTTAAAAAGGATATTGTGGTAAAGCAGAATGGAAAGAAGTATTATAGGGAACCAGGACCTCATAAACTAGAACCAGAGTTTAATTCCACTGGGTCACTGGATTTCTTTTCTCCTCTTTTCTTTTTGATGTGTTTTATTCTGCTGACAGGATTTCCCTATGTGCTAGGAAACGTGACTACTGACTTTTAGCTCTGGATTCATATCAGTCAGTATACAGAGAGCTACTCCTACCTGGCTCCTGTATAGCACTCCCAGGGAAAGCATCTGATTGGTTCTGCTTGGTCATGTGTTCTCTTCCTAGACCAGCCTGTGAGGCTTCCAGAACTGAGTCAGAGGGTAGGATGGAAGGACTAGGATATGACTCTGTGACTGGCTGATAACCAGTCTAATGGAGGAGCATGGTTCTTCATAGGAAAGAATTATAGGGAGAAAAAAACAATGCATAAATGCTGCAGGATAAAAACAAAATTCAAATAGTATTGTTTTTCTGAATAAAAGACAAAGAAGAAGTCTTTTTCTGGGGTTAACCTGAATTATCTGATCTTAAAAATTACTTGGAGGAGAATTACAGTACGAGGGG
The DNA here is from genome assembly GCA_963574575.1 of Galagoides demidoff. Classification (NCBI taxonomy): domain Eukaryota; kingdom Metazoa; phylum Chordata; class Mammalia; order Primates; family Galagidae; genus Galagoides; species Galagoides demidoff. The sequence goes on along the minus strand of CAUYQV010128603.1, from coordinate 23,146 downwards.
TCACATAAATATATATTTTTTAACAGTGATGTATCAGATTATTTTTAAAATATTCACAATAATCTCCTTCCCTGAATCCATAGTGGTTGAATAGTCCCTTCTTACACTGACTCTGGACTTGGAAATTTGATTAGCTTTGGGTATTGAGACAGTATCAAACATGATGCAAAAGAGAGTTTTCAAACATACTTGTGCAATGGGGTATGTCCTCTCTTGCTACTCTTGATGACCCTGTTAAGCTTAGGTTAGCCCCAAATACCAGACACATGAGAGAGGTCATTGATCACCAGCTGATTACAGGTGCACGAGCGATGGCTTAAATGTTTTCTTATAAGCATGCAGCAAGTTGTCAGCTAAATTCAAGAAGGCTGAGGGGTGAAGTGTGACTGGAGGGTTTGGGGAAAGTCTTTTGGATTAGTCATTAGAAGTGCAATCAAGAGTCAAGAGATTGACCAGTAATATTGATGAGTGCCAAAGATAGAAACCAATCTAGATAATTTTGTGTGTATGGCAATAAGGGGGTCTCCTCCATCATCACCAATTATGACGTTTCACCACCCAACTCAGGGAAGTGCAGAAGGACATATAAGGACAATCAGACTATAGGATCCCATTTGATTAAAAATTATACAAGCATCTATTTGGCCCCCCAAATAAAATGATGCTACATAAGAGCACTTGCTCACCTGCCTAAACACCCATCACCATCTCTGCCAGATGGTGTAAGGAAGACCTTAGTTCAGGTGAATAGAACATAAGTGAAAAATCTGAGCATGAACTCCCCACAGAGGGGCAGCACTCTCAAGAACTTAGAAATGGATTTTCAAATGAAATTGTTCCTTGAGATTTACATTATACAATCAGCATATAGGACACTGTGTGACTATACAAAGACACAGAATCATTCCTAGAAATCTTTAACTATTATCAGTTTGATGATGATAATATGTTGGAAGAGAAAATAGGCCAATTTTTTAGGGGAATTATTTCATCAGCCACGGCGGTGAAGAAAGCTAACATTGGTAGTGGAGAATCAATGGCAGCACAGTCTGGAATGCTTTGGTCCTTATGCTAGGTACATCTCCATTCTATAATAATGGCATCAGACACCACTCCTTGCTCAAATCCCTGCTAACCAAACAACATTCTGAACATAGTTTGGCCGTATGTATATGCTGTAGAAAAATCATTCATTCATCCAAAATAAATACCAAATATCTACAATGCTTCAGAGTTTTTAAAATCTAGGTCTTGGAGATACAGGAGAGAATTAATGAGACAAAACCCTTAGTCTTCATGAAGTTTACATTTATTCTAGTTGAGATACACTCACAGACATGTAATGCATATGGAGAAAAATAAAGCAGAGGAGAGGGAGAGGAAGTACTGGGAGTGTTTTGATTTTTGTCAGAGAGATAAGGTTCACCTGCTTAAGCACCCATCAAGAAAGCTGACTTGAGCACAGACTTGAAGAAGGTAAGGGAGCATCTGTGTCTGAGGGAAGACCATTTTAGACAAAGGAAGCAGCTGGTAGAATAGTCTTGAAGTGGAATGGGCTTGGCTTGTTCCAGGCATAACAAGGAGACCAGGGTGACAGTGCAGTGAGCAAGGGGGAAGGAAGTAGGAAATGTGATCAGAGAAGTAATAGGGCTGGAAGAATGGGGTTGCCCAGAACATTATAGACCATTGTAACTATTGTCGTTTACTCTGAGTGAGATGGAAAGACATTGGGAGAATTTCAATAGAGGGTTCATGTGATCTGACATAGGTTTTAACATGATCACTCCAGCCTCCATGTTGGGAATATGTGGGGAGAGAGGTGTGCTCATGGACAGAGACACCAGTTAAGAGGATATTGCAATGGTCTGGGCAAAGAGAGGCTGGTGACTTGAACTTGGGTAGTAGCAATAAATGTGGTACAAAGTGATTAAATTCTGGCTATATTCTGAAAATAGAGCAGTGGGATTTGTTGGAGGGAATGAAGTATGTGTGAAAGAAACTGGTGAGTCAGTTGTGATTCCAAGGTTGTAGGGCTGAATGACTGGTAGGAGGGAGTTCTGCTAACTGTGATGGTGAAGCTGCAGAAGGAGGTCGCTTGGGGGTGAAGATCAGGTTATCAGCTTGGGACAAGCTAAATCTCAAGTTAAATTTGAGATTCTGTTAAACATCCCAGTGGAACTATCAAACAGGCAGCCAGAAGTTCAAGAGAAAAGTCAAGCTGGTGGGAGACATGAAGTTAAGAATCATCACCTTGTAGATGGTGTTTAGAGTCAGGAAACTGGAAGAAATTATCATGGGAATATAAAGATAGGAGAGAGAAGTTCACAGACTGAGCTTTGGGGTCTTCCAATATTAAGCATTGGGAGGTACAGAAGAATCAACACAGGAAACTGAGAATAAGCTTCTAGTGAGGTAGGAAAAACAAACAAACTTCAAAGGGATTAAGGTGAGATATCAAAAAAGCTAGGTCAAGAATTTGTTTCAAGACTGAGCTAGGGATCAGCTGTGTCAATTATGAGAATGCACTAATTAGTCAGGCCTACTAAATCATTGTGGGTCATGTGACTATCATATTTCTTATAAATTAATAAACTGGATTTTTGAGTTAAGTCTTCTTTAAGTGTTCTGTGGCTTGGTTTCTCCAAGTTAGACCCAGAGCAATGAATCTTCCTTGAATTTGCTGAGCAGGCTGGACAACCCTCAGGGCATGGGTCCATGGTGAATTCCTATTCCTCATGAGGTTGTTTGGTGATCACTCTACTTATACTCTGGTTTTAGTGCATTTGAGTTTTGTCACATGGAAGGTCTGCTTGGAAGTTTAGTCTACTCATCTGCCTCTAACCAGCCTATCCTTTTCAAGGCATCCCATATGTGTTGGGTTTTTCATGGGTAGGTTTTTGAAGTCACTTTCTTGAACCATAATGGATGATGCAATAGAAATTACGAACTTTATCACAGACTTGAATTTGTATAGGAGAAAGAACTAGGAAACTTTGGCTCTACCTCTAGCTCAATTACTCAGCTAAACCTATGCTTATTAAACTTCTTGAGCCCTCAGTGTATTGTATGGATAGGCTAGGTTATATGATAGTAATAAACTAACATTGATATCTCAGTGGTTTAACTCAACAAAGATTTATCTCTTGATCCTGGTGTAATATCAACCCTGAGTCCCCAAGAAGGCTGTCCTCCCTAAGTTACTCAGGGACCCAGCCTGAAGGAGGTTCCTACCCTTCTTAATCGCTGGACATCCAGGAAAGAGCAGCATGAGGAGATGTGTATATGGGCTTTTCACTGACTCTATTCAGAGCAGCCATGCTTAACTTCTAAGAGGCTATTGGCCAGAACTAGTAACATGGCTTCACCTAACTAGAGTTGAGCTGTGAAATGCAGAGAAGCAAATAGACTGTTAAAGTGACAATTATAGTATATGCCACAGTTTCCACATCTGTTGATAAAGTTAATAGTAATGGTAATAATAGCATTTATCTTGTAGAGATGTTGGAAGGATTAAGTGAGGTAAAGCTTGGCCCATAGAAAGCTTTACAAATTTTAGACATGATAAATATATTACTATTATTGTTATAAAGTGGGCAATAAATTATAGTACCATTATCAATTCTATGATTCTCCTAAGAGCAGGAGTGACTATACTTAAGCTTTCAACCTTTTGAACCTTTGGGTCATCAGGAAGGCATTTTGCCCTGAGCTCTGCTTCAGGATCAAGAAAAGGACCATTGACAAAAGATTCCAGGAAAACTGATTGCAGAGGTGGCCACTCTTCATCCTCTGCGTTTAGCCTACTCTTTTTGCCAATACTCCTGACTATCAAAACCCATGTAAGCAACCCAGGGAAAAGTCTGAGGATGTTAAAAGCCTCTAGCTCTTTCTTCTCTTACATGATTTTCCAAGGCCCAAGATTCCTCCTATATTCCCAGACTGCCAGTGAGAGACCTGGAAGGGGCCACCAGAATCCTCATGGGTTGACGAATGGGCAGTACATCTCATGCGAATGGAGCTAGAACAGAAGGACTTATGAAAATGTCCATACTTTAAAAAAAAAAAAAAAGCTCTACTCCACAGGCAAACTCTTGTCTGGAAATGTTTTTCAGCTTTTGATTCTCTGCTGATTTGTGGAGGAATAAAACCTCACATGATGTATTCAGAAGCAGAAAAGGTTGGAGGAGAAGCCATATTTGTTGGTAAACATAAGAATGTATAGCAGACTATGCTGAAGGAAGGAGCAAGACCGTCTTTGAGTCTGTATCTGATAAAAATCCAGCAAGATACCCCGCCAAGGAGTTAATTCTGTTGGGTTTCCAAATCAACCCTCTTACTTTTTACCTCCATGTCTTAGCCCATGCTGTTCTTTCTTCCTGGAATATCCTTCCCTCCTACCCTCTGCCCTATAACTCTTTTTTTTTTTTTTTTGGAGATGGAGCCTCAAGCTATCCCCCTGGGTAGAGTGCCATGGCATCACAGCTCATAGTAACCTCCAACTCCTGGGCTCAAGCGAGACTCCTGCCTCCGCCTCCCAAGTAGCTGGGACCATAGGCGCCCACCATAACACCCGGCCATTTTTTTGGTTGCAGCCATCATTGTTGTTTGACGGGCCTGGGCTGGGGATTCGAACCCACCACCTTAGGTGTATGTGGCTGGCGCCTTAGCCGATTGAGCCACAGGCGCCAAGCCTGCCCTATAACTCTTGAATGAAAACCTACTCATTCTTCAAGATATAGTTTAAAATATCACTCACTGCTTTCTTACCTTAACTTTGAAGGTATAATTGTAGGGATTATGTCTTCACAGGATATAAGCACAGTGTCAGATGTTCAATAAATGTTTGTTGAGTTCAAATTCCCCTTACACCCCTTTTCTTGGTTAACTTTATCACTTAGGACTATGCTATGGAGACTATCCACTGTGACAAAGTTTTAAGAAAAAATTGCTTCTGCCTCAGAATCCCATCAAGAAAAGGCTTAAGTTCTGAGATCTTTCTGAAATTAGCTTAAACTCATATCACTTGAAATGGTTCCCCCCAAGAAATCAAATTTAACTGTGTTGTACCCTCTTTATCTTGCTGAAATTGACTTTCAAATTAAGGCCTAACCATATCTTCATCTCATACAGTGACTCTTCTTCCTGAGGAAGCTATATTATTATTATAATTACTTTTGTGGAGCTTTCCAGATTTCCAATTAGGTGCACACACATCACCTCATTTTGTACTCATCATGATCTTGGGGCTCGGTAAAAGCCGGGGATAACATTTCATGCACAATTCTAAAATCAAGTGAAGTTGGAAGTCTGTTATTTCAGCAGAGTCAATCTAAACAAATTTGGAATGGCTCAGGGGGTGGGGAGAAACTCAAAATTTGCTAGCTGCTCTAGTAAAGGGAAGAAAATGACATTGTTTCCTAGAAAGCAAGGTTCCATACCAAGAATTACTGTGGTCATTTGGAATCCCAAATCAAGTATTCTCCAGATATTTAAACTCTGAGGGGCTCTATACCAAACTGGTCAATGCGCATTTGAATCTGATACCTTTGGCCATTTGTTCTGATCCAATTCCCTCTGCTAGGTGGGCTCTGAACCAATTGCACAAGGGCAAACTCTATAGGAGCCTTAGTCTCCTGCCTTCATAGGTGGGGTAGGGCATCTGCTCAGTGGCCCTGGACAGAATGGGTAACTAATATTCCATGGAGCAAACCTTCAACTGCTGAGAGATGGAAGGTGATAGACAAATTATTTTTCTTTTTTGCTAGTTTTTCTCCCATCTTTAAGGCGGAATAGTGAGCCTTTAACAACCTTAAGAATTCAACTAGGCTTGGCAGCTCATGCCTAAAATCCTAGCACTCTGGGAGGCCAGGACGGAAGACCCCTCAAGCTCTAGTCGAAGCAAGAGCGAGATCCTGTCTCTACTAAAAATAGAAATAATTTGCTGGGTGTAGTGGTGCACGCTTATAGTCTCAGCTACTTGGGAAGCTGAGGCAGGAGAATCACTTGAGCCTAGGAATTTGAGTTTGCTGTGAGCTAGGCTAATGAACTCTAGCCTCAGTAACAGAGTAAGACTCTGTCTCAAAAAAACAAAAACGAAGATAAACACACAAGAATTCTTTTCTATTCTCAAGAACAATAGCTGCAGATGTTGGCTTCCTAAGAGTTATTTTATTTTCATCCTTTACCATTGGTCACACTGAAGCCAAAAATAATTTATTACCCCCAACTCAGTCACACACTGCGTTAGGTAGTTCTGGGATTACAGACAAGTCTTCCAAAAGTTCACAGTCGAGAAATCAAGAGAAGTAAACAGGTAAAGTACAGTATATTGTGATGTTCCATAAAAGGGATATGAATAAAACTCGGAAATGGAGAAGATATTTTCTCTAGGGAAATTGAAGGAGGGTTTCCTTTTTTGGAAAAGCTGTCCTGATGCTTTGAACTTACCAAAAAAGTAGTAAGTGCCAGTTTTGTTCCCATCAGTGCTCTTGGCACTAGAATCATTCCTTGCTCAATAAATACCTCAGCCTGAGGTTAACAGAGAACAGATACCACGGGGCAAGCACTATGCCCAGTGCTCTCCTTGCATTATGTTACTGAATCCTCATAGGAGCCTTACGAGTTTCCTCAGGAGAGACGGAGGCTTAGGGAACTCACTATGGTTTCTAGTTAGAAGAGTTAATAGTGAAGTTACCTCTTTCATTCATCCTACGTTCTCGGTTACTAGGACAAACTCCCTAGACACAGAAGCTGTGTTGCTACTTTATCACTGTTGATGTGACAGTTGTCCACCCATGGGTGTCCTTACTCATCTCTATAGCACATCGGGAACTTCAGCAGCTGGGAGGATTAGAAAAGAACATGAGAACCCCTTGGACCAGATGCCCACTCAACTTGGAGAGTTTCATTTCCCCTTGAATTGTATGAGAATTTCCCATTGAACAGCTGTGGGCCAATTGAGAACTAATCAGTCCTAGAGCGTAAGTCGTAGCTGATCACAGATAGCACTTCCTCCCACCTGCAAGGGCTCCAGCTGCCAGCCAAGCGTTTGTAGTGGCAACTCTGAGGATAAGGATGAATTCTGGTATCTGAAAACGTCATCTGGGCATTGCCTGCCTGAGAACCACAGGAGACCCTGTTACAAATGCAGATTCCTGGGCTAAACTTGAGGCCTATAGGGTCACAACCTTCTGCATGACTCTCCCATCCCAGCATGGTTTGGCTTTTTTATTTTTATTTTTTTAATTGTTGGGGATTCATTGCTTTTGTAGACTTGAGGAGATGACACTTTTGCCTTTAGGATTTTACTTTTCAAGTTCTGCTTTTCAGAAGACCTGGGTTGGGGGTGCTTATATAATAGTTATCACACCAGGTATTATCACACCTGAAACATAAAGTCAGATAAGAATTCTCCTTCTGGGCCTGGAGAATCAAGGATTTTGGGAAAAATCCAGAGTTTTCTTCCCCAGGAGGTAGCCAGCCTCTGGCCTTTGAAGTGGTAATGAAAGAAAGAGCCCAGGAAGCCATGTTTTAAGTGGCACAACTTGCTTTCCTTGTAGGTGTCACAAGCAACTGGAAGAAGCCACAGACCTGAGGCTTAATGGGCTGGGTCTGTCTGTAGGTGTGTGTGCGTGTGGTCGGCATGGTGCTGAAAACAATTTTAAGTCATGTATCAAATTAAAAAATCAGGAGCATTCACATAAGAATCTGGATCCTAGAGGCTCCTAATAGGCCCACCCCCACCAAAACACTCGGCTGTCTTTTCTAAACCAGCAGTTGGTGAAATGTTAGCAGACACTGTGCTCACCCTCTGTCCCCTTTCATCCAGTTCCTCACTGTGTCTCCCTACACCATTGCTGCACAACTGGCCACTTCACTCATTTCCATTACCTGCCCACCTAAGACTCCATGTTCGTGACCTGGAGCACTGCTGGACAGACAGCAGGAGGAATGGGGGGTGGATGCTCCTGGGGGAACCTTCCTGTCCATCTATTTAAAAGTCCCATGTTGACTTGCCATAATCTAAAAATGCTTAGAGGTAACTGTGAAGACAAGACTGTAAGAAAGGAAAGGACAGTGTCCAACATGGCTCATTTTCGGGATTGCTCAGCCACCCACCAACGCTCTTGGGCCCTCAGCTGCAGGTGAGAGACCACCACCAGGCCAGACCTCCTCTCCTGGAGGAACACAGCTGCTTCACTGCCTATGACTCTTGGCTTTCAGTTTTTCGAAGAGATGAATTTTTTTTTTTTTTGTGAGACAGAGCCTCAAGCTGTTACCCTGGGTAGAGTGCGGTGGCATCATAGCTCACAGCAACCTCCCAACTCCTGGGCTCAAGCGAATCTCTTGCCTCAGCCTCCCAAGTAGCTGGGACCACAGGCGCCCGTCACAATGCCTGGCTATTTTTTGGTTGCAGTGTCATTGTCGTTTGTGGGGCCAGGCTGGATTCTAACCCACCAGCTCAGGTGTATGTGGCTGGCGCCTTAGCCGCTTGAGCCACAGGCGCAGAGCCAAAGAGATGAATTTTTAAATATTCTTACAGGACTTAGATATCATTTTCTTGTTCTGATAGTGTGAATTTAGTGGAAAAAGAGAAAATTAGAGGGATGCAATGATCCTTCTTACTACTTCCCGAGCCGTTGGCCTGGCCCTCCTCACACGTGTTGCTTTCATACAGTATTTTCACTCTGTCCTCACAAACCCGCGGTAGGTACTGCTTCCCAGTTTTATAGGTGAGGAAACAGTTTCAGGGAGGTGGTAAGATTTGCCCAGGGCACCCTCAGTAATGAGAGACAAGCTGGGCTTTAAATCCTGATAGGTCTGATTGGAAGTCAGTGATCTTCCTACCAGGAGACCTAATTTGATATCCCACCCCTCCTCTCTTTTTTTAACATGGTTTAAAAGGACATGATGCTATGAGAGGAGTCATGTGTAATGCTACTTAGTGGACTGCATTACATTAACTGGGCGGTGGGGGTCACACCACTTTAGAAACTTAACACACACTGTGTTCCTAGATGGTGTGGATAAATGTTCAAATTGCCTATGAGCCATCAGGATTTTCTCCCAGGTGACAAATGAAAGACTCTTGACTTCTAAGAATTTGTGATTATTTTCTATTTATTTAGCTATATAATCATTTGGAAAGGGATCCTTCAATCCTGCAATTCCTTTCTAAAATGGTGGGAAAGTGTTGTCAATTAATTCTAATAGTCTGTTATTCATTTCATTTTGGGGAGCTACAGCAAACCTGACTTGTATGGCCTGGGGTGCGCAGCATTTTACTTGAGGAATTTACCCTTCAGCTGAGACCTGGAAGGTGAGTAGGTTGTAGCTGGCGACCCTGGTGACACAGGGCGCTGCTGGCAGAGGGGAGTGTGGGGGTGTTCAGAGTGAGCGCCTTCTCCAGGTTCCTTCCAGCATCTTATTGAGAGTTCCCAGTATTTACAACCCTTAGCCTCTCCATTCTCCTATTTAACATCTCACTTTGTCAAATTCATATTCCCAAAAGTCCATTTTTCTATTATGAATCACTTGCTTTAAACATACTAATAATAGCCACCGTTGACTGAGTGGGCACTGTTTTAGCACTTTACATGAATTCCTTATTCCATGTAATCGTCATAAGACTCTAAGTTTGGCACCAATAGTTCTGTAGTAGAGGAAACGGAATCCCAAGGCTACTCTGATAGTAAAAGGCAGTGAAGCTTCAAAGCCTGTCCTTCACTGCAGATCCCAGTCCTCCTCCTTTTTGACCTGTATTTCTTTAATTCAGGTACCAGTGGCAGCCCATCAGGAATTACTGTCAACCACAAATTAAGAAGCATTTTTCAGAAGCATTAGCTTTACTCAGGTTGTGGCCAAAGATGTTGCAATATTGTGTAACTTGCTTCCATTTATTCAACTATCATGTGCTTATGGTGCCAGCAATATACACGGAGGCTGGTGGGTTCAAATCTCGCCTGGGCCACCTAAAACAATGACTACTGCAACAAAAAATAGCCAGGTGTTGTGGCGGGCACCTGTAGTCCCAGCTACTGGTAGGCTGAGGCAAGAGAATTAATTGCTTAAGCCCAGGAGTTTGAAGTTGCTGTGAGCTGTGACATTATAGCACTCTACCGAGGGGTACACAGTGAGACTGTCTCAAGAAAAAAAAAAAAGCGGCCTGAGGGATGTTTCACAGGGTGTGGGGCCCAGACATCAGCACTTTTAGAAGCTCCCTGGGGGATTGCAATAGGCAGCAAATCTAAGAAGTCCTGCTGGACATGATCTGGTTTGTTGCACCTCCCACCTTTTCCTGAGACCATCCCCCTCCCTCATTTTGCTCCAGCCATTCTGGTCTTGCTTTATTGGAACAGGACAAGCACACTCAGGCCTCTGATCCTTCGCTCTAACGTCCCTCTCTCTGAATCCTTCTTCCCCTACACATTCCTCTTGTCTCTTACCTCCTGTAAGACTTCGCTCAGCCATCATCTTTTCCACAAGCCTCTTCTGACCACCCTATTAATACCCCAACCTATCCTAACATTTTACATTTTAACTTATTTGTTGTTCATTATTTGTCTCAAGGCTAGAATGTAAGTTCTATAAAGGCAAAGAATTTTTTTTTTTTTTTGCAGTTTTTGGCCAGGGTTGGGTTTGAACCCACCACCTCCAGCATATGGGGCCGGTGCCCTACTCCTTTGAGCTACAGGCACTGCCCCAGATAATTTTGAATTTTGGGTACACTCATGGAATCTAAGCACCATGCCTAGGTTTAGCTTATGTAATCTTTTAATATCATGCTAAAATTGTGAGCACGAGTCACATGTGGCTATTGAACTTTCGCAATTCTGCTAGGCTCATTTAAGGCAAAGTTGAAAAATGTACGGTATATGTCAGATTTTGAACATCCTTCCCCAAAGAAAATATCTGATAAGTTTTAAAAATATTAATTACATTTTGAAGTAATATTTTGGATATATTAAATAAAATAAGTTAATTTCAGATGGGCTGTTTTTTTTTTCTTTAGAGACAAAGTCTCATTTTGCTGCCCTTGGTAGAGTGCCATGGCATCATAGCTTACAGCAACCTCAGTCTCTTGGGCTGTAGCCATCCTCTTGCCTTACCTTCCCAAGTAGCTGGCACTATAGGTGCCTGTCACAACACCCAGCCGTTTTTTAGAGCTATAGCTCAGTCTGGTCTCCAACTCCTGAGCTCAGGCAATCCACCTGCCTCCACTTCCCAGAGCACTAGGATTACAGGAGTAATCCATACTCCTGTACATCATGCCCGGCCAGGCTCTATTTTTCTTAATTGGACTACTAGAAAATTTAGAATTACATATGTGGCTCATATTAGAGATTGCTTAAGGACTGGAACTTAAACATGGGCCTCACAATTGTTTAGGTCCCAAACATCTTTTAACTCAGTTTTCTGTTTTCATCACCCTGACTTTAGCCAGTTTTGTATTTAAACCAGAGATTTTGTATAGCACTCCCCTTATCATAGCACAAGAAAAGTCCCATTTCTTCAATTCTTTTTGAACTTCATCCTGTAGTTCCAGCTACTTGGGAGTTTGAGGCTGGAGGACTGATTTAGCCTAGGGGTTCAAGGCTACAGTGCAGCATGACACTGTAAATAGCCACTAAACTCAAGTATGGCAATATAGCAAGACCCTGTCTTAAGGGCAAACTAGAATTATGGTATGTGCTGTCTGTGTAAGCATTAACATTTTGAGAACCATGTTGAGAGCACTAAGTACCTTCTGCATGAGTGAATGGGAGTAAGCTCCCCAAGAGTCTTAAATAGTAATGTGAGCAGGAAAATTTGAAACACTGAGTCACCAGACAGTGAGCCTATGGAAGGTGAAGGAGTCACTTACCAAGATGAAGCAGCATTAGGGAGGTCTAAATGAGTAAAGTACAATTATTTCAGGGCTCCCTGTATGTGGAGATGTCCATTTCACATAAGGTACCCTGGGGTTAGAAAGTTTAAAAGCCTTGCCCAAGCACACACACCTAAGTGACAAGTGGCCCATTCTAAGTGGCCCATTCCAAAGTCAATGTTATCTCTATCATACAAATGTTAGCTGCCTTTCAAATTGCTTTTAATTAGTTCAAAGGGTTTTTACAACTTTGTAGCATTTGATATTCATTTTGTTTTAGATGTAGACTCAGAGAATGAAGCTTTTCAAATTTTAGGCACCACAATCAAATTAAGGTTAGCACCTGGGTCTCTCTATCATGGCCTCACTCTGGTAACTCTTGTCGGTCTCCACCTAGGCCATCTAAGTTCCATGTCAAACACTCAGGGTTCCGCTCTATGTGAACACCACTTCACTTTATTATGTGAGCCATGCTGTGAATCTTAGCAAGAGTTTTAATACCTGAGAATCTTTTTTTAATCTGGCCTTTCTCCAGGTATTTTGGCATGCTGTACTCTAGGCACTTTCACATCAATTGTAATTCTTTAGTACTCATTTCTACAACAGTGGGACCCAAATTAAAGTCACTTTGGGTTTGAAGATAATTCGTGCTTAATAAGAAGTGGTTTTCCTATTATAAACACCATCAAGCTATTTATGTTTAAGATACATCAGGACTTAAACCATAAAATCTTAAGTGCCTTAAAGCTTGCAGTTAGGGGCAGGACAGTCAGAAGCTTGACGGTAAAGGTGCGTGGGTACATGTCAAGTTATTAAATGTCCTGACTTTCTTGGCTTCTTAGATCAATCTAGATCTCCAGCACCTGCCCACCCACAGTTTGTTTACAGCCAAGGATGTACCTCACAGGCATTTCATGGTTTTTATTTCCCTGGCAGTGACAAAGATGTATCCTTACTACCAGAGGTTTGTTAGTTTCATTTAATCTTAATATACATTGTAACAACTTAGACACTTGTTAAAAATTGCAGATCACTACTAAGAAAGGTTAGACACAAGCTACCTTTCTAAGACTTCTTTTGAAAAATTTATTTGTATGGATATGGATAGATAAGGCAAATAAAAGGTGGTTTTGGCTATTAACTTTTTCAGTTAACTTCCCCTGGTGAACACCACCAACTGAATAACCAATACTCCGAAATTTACAGCTTATAACACAACTTTTATTAGAAAAGTTATACATAACATAGCATCAACTATTTTCAAGAATATTAAACCCGATAAGCAACAAAAACCAGACTAACAAAATGTGTAACAAGAAACTAATGACCTTTCTATAATCAAACATTCAATTATCTACAATGTCTTTGTACAAAGGGAGGAGATCCATGGTTTACAGGCACATCATATTGAAAATCAAGATGCAACAGCATTTTATACAATTATTACTCTCAAGAAACTGAATCATTAAAACAGTAATTACGAGTTCACAAATTTAAAACATTTCACATAATTTAAAATTACTGGGTATACACTGATTTCTGAGTTTTAAAAATGATTTTTCCCATAAAAGTGCCAACACTTAAGCTAGAACTTTCAGTGTTAATTTTGTCCTAAAAAGTTAAGACATGTTTTGACAATCATAATTGTCACATAATTTCTGGTACTATCTGGTCTGTTAATAATAAAACCTTTATTTGGAGGTGTATTTTTCTTCAATTAAATTACAGGAAACTGGATACAGGATTTCAGTTGCAAAGCTATTAAAATAAAGTTCCAAACGCAGGAGTGTGCAGCATTGGAAAGAGATCAGTATTAGAATTTATAATAAATATCAGAGAAGCCATTAGTTTTTACAGCATTGTCTGCTTAAAGGTTAAGTCAACCAGGTGTATAATTTCCCATCACTCTGTCCTTTTAGTAGGCAAGGTGATTTTTATTTTCATGATCTGAATACTCAAATACATCCAAACTTTTTTTAGAACTCTGATTTGTAGCTCCTGGAAAGTTATAAACGTTTTTTAATAGTCATTCTACTCTAATTAAGCCTATTCCTGCTCATTTTGGAGCCTCACTAAAATAACAGCTTTCAGGATAGCAAAGTTGATCAGAAAGACTCAAATGGAATGATTTACAAAATAGACCACTTTACACGAAGTCAGTCCTATCTTTTTATAGTTGAAGGGGGCCAGCCACAACACAATTTCACGTACACCCTTGCTCATTATGGAATTACACCTTAAAACACATTGAGAGGATTACCTCTGATGTTTCAAGTACCATCCCTAAATACAGTGGTTAATAAAAATATTTGCTGTTGTTACTGATGGAAAGACATTGTGTTTTCCCCTGTCAAAAACTCAGCCCATAGTTCTTAAACTGTCAGGCTTTTTTCCCAGACAGGTTCTCCTTCTCAATGTAGTAACAGAGAACAAGATAAAAACCATGACTTCTGACTGCTACTCAACATTATTACATGCACCAATATTGCACACATCTGTTCTGAACTGTTAAAATAAGTCTTCTGAGTCCTTGGGGTGCTGTTTCCTCCATCAGAACACAACGCATATAATCAGTTTCCCTTAAAGATGAAATCGATAAATTTAAAATGCTGGGAAAAATGAAGAAAGAAAAAGGCAAAGACTTTGTACAGACGAACATCTAAATTTTCTTGAAAGGTTCTGTGTGCCCTACACACGGGGGCAAGTTGTACGCACTAGTGAAATGAACACTAGCTATAATGCTTCTAGCTCCTCATATAATATGGAACCTTGGTCCAGGTGTGGCGATGATGTCGCTGTATGGTTCTTCCTGTGTTAGCTCAATAGCTTGCTGCTTTTTAAGAACCAAGAAGCTGTAGAACTTTGCTGCAGCTTGCTTTCTGTTTGTGTTTCGACATAACTCAAGCAAACTGATAGATTCAGCTCCAGTTTTAGCAAGAGCTCGCTGAAATAAAACCAAAAGAGGAACGAATTAAAGAACAAGCCAATTTTGGTTACTGGGAAAAGGACACTATATATTCTCTGCTGAGGGCTAATACTGGACTTTTTGGAATAGTATCTGAGTGATTCTCAAGTTAATCATGAAGGAAAGGACGAAAGCTTAGTATGGTTTAGATTATCATTACATCTAAAATCAAAAGAAAAATAAGCAAAGTTATTCTGACTCAGAAATAACTGATTTCTTTGGACATCTAATGTGATACAATAGTAAAATTTAGCACTTACAGTTTTTAAAGTGAAAAAGATTTCTTCAAATGTCAACTATCTGTTGAATCTATTTTGGGAAACCCTGAGCAACTTGCCTGTTTTTTTACAGATGCTCAAGATACCCTGTCTATGAAGGGTACATTAAGGTGTAAGTGACAACTGATTCTCCACAACGGCTCAAAAAATTCAATGATTCAATACATTACATCTGTTCAACCCAAAATAAGAACATCTAGACATACAAAGGAATTTCATAAAATGCCTACTCTGTTCTGCTTTTTCAGGATAACTGCAAGAAAAGTACTCTCCTGAATGCTTTTCAGACTTTTGGTCTAATGGTTTACATATTTAGTTAAAATATTTACAAATACTATCATTTTAGAAAAGGTTTCACAAAGAAGTGCTTCCGGGTCATAATAAGCTACCTTATTATTATTATTTTTTGAGGGAACAGTGCCAACATTTTTTTTTTTTGAGATAGAGATTCTCAGTATGTCACCCTCTGTAGAGTGCGGTTGCATCACAGCTCACAGCAACCTCCAACTCTTGGGCTTAAGTGATTCTTTTGCCTCAGCTTCCCCAGTAGCTGGGACCACAGTGGCCACAATGCCTGGCTCTTTTTTTGGTTGTAGTTGTCATTATTGTTTGGCAAGCCTGGGCTGGGTTTGAACCTGCTAGCTCTGTGTGGAGGTGTCCTAGCCGCTGAGCTACAGGCCCTGAGCCTACCAAAAGTCTTTAATAAAGCATTTTTCTCCAAGACTATACTGGAAATACCTGAAGGCCATGAAGCATCTGCTGAGTCCTTTTGTTCCATCTTCTTTCTTCTTGGTCCTGATCACCCCCTGAGGCATCTTCATCCTGAATGAAAATGATTCCCCAAAAAGCTGACAAAACTAAAACTACTGTTACAAAATTACACATTTCTATAGCTCCTGAAAAATCACTTAACATCCTAGTACAGACTCAATGCCTATTTTTATAAAATTACGCAATAAAATCCTCTCTATCTGCAAGCAAACATTTGGTTCAATGTATGATTCTGTACTGTTCTCTAAGGATGTGATCTATAGTGTGATCCACAGGCTGCTGCTGGTCATGAAGCTTTTGTTACAGAACTTACACAAGTAAATCACTAAGTATACTATTATTTCGATTATATACAAGGACTGTCCAAAAGTATCCAGCCACACGCCTCTGTTTTTAATATTATACCACTGGACACTTTCTGGACAGCCCTTGTGTGTGTGTGTGTGTATCTATATATGTAGAATATATACTTTTTTTTTCCTGTAGCATGATTTTTATAGATAACATAGATTCTGGAGGATTCCTAATCTCATAATGAACTAGTGCCAAAAAGCCTACAGACTGGCTACCTTGAGTAATTAATATTAGTCTACATAGTATCTGACAGGAAATTAGTCATAATCCATTACATATACAAATATTCTATTTAAGCCACCTAGCTCCCAGCCACCTACCGCCTAAATGGCTTTTTACACTCTGAAGTTGGTACAAGGCAGCAGCTTAGATGTTCCAAGGCTAAATTGGAACTATACATCAAGTTCTAAAGAGTCAGAGGTTGGCACCTTTGCCAATAACAGAAAGCACAGCAATTTTAATACTGATTCAGCACTAAGTTTGAGATAATGGCATATGTTAGTATACAAGTTAAGAGTAGATCTGAAGATAGTTTTGGTTTTAGAATAATGCAGTCATTACCTTAAAAATACTGTTATAAAATCTATGGGTGGTATGATAAATTAGAAATGAGGATATACGCTAATGAAAACTGTCGAGACTGCATAAATGATCACGCCTCTACATAAAATGTATCAAATCCATAACCTATATCTTAGACCAGTAGTTCTCAACCTTCCTAATGCTACGACCCTTTAATATAGTTCCTCATGTTGTGGTGACTCCAACCATGAACTTATTTTTGTTGCTACTTCATAAATGTAATGTTGCTACTGTTATGAATTATAATGTAAATACCTGATACACAAGATGTATCTTCTTTGTTACAAAGGGGTTGCAACCCACAGGTTGAGAACCGCTATCTCAATGCTATCTGAATGACACTTTATTTTTAATTTAAGAATTTAAATAAAACCATCAAATACAGAAATAAATTCTAAGTCTTTAATGCTATCTAAATAACACTTTATTTTCAATTTAAAAGTTTAAATAAAATCATCAAATAGAGGAATAAATTCTAAGTTTTAACAACCAAAGTAATCCAGAAATAAGGAAAAAAAAAAGGTCTTGAACTTTAAATATGCCCCAGAAAAAAGAAATTGATTCCTATGCTATTTCCACTTTTTTTTTTTGAGACAGAGTCTCACTTTGTCGCCTCGGTAGAGTGCCGTGGGGTCACAGCTCATAGCAACCTCCAGCTCTTGGGCTTAGGTGATTCTCTTGCCTCAGCCTCCCGAGTAGCTGGGACTACAGGCGTCCACAACACCTGGCTATTTTTCTGTTGTAGTTTGGCCAGGGCCAGGTTTAAACCCCCACCCTTGGTATATGGGGCTGGCACCCTACTCACTGACCCACAGGTGCCACCCTGCTATTTCCACTTTTTAAAAACACCAAAAGCAATTCTTCATACAAAAAAGTAAGCCTTCACAAAATCTATTTTTAGCAAAATCATGTTTCTCCCTGTCTACTCAGAAACAAAATGAACCCCGATTCGATCTGAACACAATCGAAAATGTGTGGGTAACTGATTTCCAGGCCACAGGTAGCAAAGAGGTTCTATTAGAGGCAGACAGGCAGTAACAGCAGTATGAAGTGACCATTGACCACAAGATAATGAAAGCAGCTTCAAGCAATTTAGAGGCCAGGCAAAAAAATCAGTGTAAGGGCAGTCCCCTGTCCTTCAAAAGTCCACATGGGAACTAATGAGTTACAACATAGAATAAAATTTGATGTTTTCAATGATGATCTATCTCCCTAAGAGTATCATTCAATTCAAACACTCTTCTTTACTATGATGTTCAACACCAATTCATTTAGTCCCAAGTAAAAAAAAAGCTGACTAAGTTGCTGTTAAATCTGAAATGAAAATTTACTCATTAGATATCTCTACTCATCAGTTTACTTACCTCTTCCTCCTCATCATCTTCTTTTTCCTTTTCTTTCTCCTTCTCTTTTTCTGGCAGAAGTTCTAACTCTGGTATTAGCTGACAGATATTTGGAGGTTCTTCTGGGGGAAGCTCTACAGGTGGTATTTCCATCTGTTCTACCTGCTGAGGCTTAAAGCAAAACAATAAAGCAATTTAAGATGCACATTTTAAAGGTTTCTTCTTCTTTTTTTTTTGTAGTTTTTGGGTGGGGCTGGGTTTGAACCCACCACCTCCAGTATATGGGGCTAGCGCCCTATTCCTTTGAGCCACAGGCGCTGCCCAAGGTATCTTCTTTTAAATCTAAGAATACAGTTGCGTAAGTTTGCTAGATGAAAATAAATATTAAGTTATTATCTCCATGCTTCCCAATAACCAAAAAATCTACCACAGTACATACCTATCTTCTTTTTCATGTATTATAAAGCTATATTAAAGTAGCTTACAAAAAGATACTTTTACCTTATTATCATAAACCATGTTTCATTTTTATACTTAACATTTTATGAATACTTGAAAAAATCTATGTAAAAACTTTGCAAATGAAAATTATAAGCAGTAAAAACAAAAACAAAATGTAGATTTTAGAAAAAAAGAACAAGAACCAACTCATTTAATCCATGGCAAAGTAATATTAATTAGGCCAGTACTATCAACTATTGTAATGTAACTAAAAACCATAAGCTTTGGCTTTAGGAGCTTTGAGGCTCTTGTGGCAGGAATGAGGATATTAAGTTATTTTTCTGGGTCTGTCTATTGTATTTCCTTCTAAAGAGTCGAGAACATTCAATACTAATATAAAAGCAACATATAAACAATTACATACTCACATAAAAGAAAAAACCCAAGTATAGTTTAGCAAGGGGAGGGGAGAAGAGGAAGGATAACTGGCGGGATCTCACCTAATGTGCACAATGTTGGGTGTTTAGCACACACAAAGGGCTCAACTACAATGTGAACTTTATCTTAGCACTGAAAAAAGTGTAACCTAAACATTTGTACCCTCAAATTACTCTGAAATAAAATTAATTTAAAAAAAGAGTTGAGAACATTAAAAAATGAAGTCCTTAAGAAACCAAAGAATTACCAGAAAGAGAATGGTCATGGAGTCACCTACTCACTACCCATTCCCATTCTTAAACTCACAAGAAAAATGCTCTTACTGACAACTCCTTACCAGCAGAGGGCAGAGATCTAGTTCTTAAAATAGGCAGAGTACTCTTGTTGGAGGCCGAATTAGGTTATGAAAAATACCTCCCTTTGCTCAAATTAATATATTCTACAGACTTAAGATCAAAAAATCCCAAACCAGGGCCACGTGTGATGGCTTACACCTATAATCCTACCACCTTGGGAGGCAGAGGCAGGTGGACTGCCTGAGCAAAAGCAAGAGTCCGTTTCTAAAATAGTCAGGCACTGTGGTGGGCACCTGTAGTCCTAGATACTTGGGAGGCTGAGGCTCGGGAATCGTTCAAGAATTTGAGGTTGCTATGACGCCACAGCACCCTACTGAGGGGCAAATAATGATTCATTTTTTTCCAGGTTATTTGAAAAGTTTATTCTGATTACTTAATATGATAACCTAAAACTGCCTAGTCGAGGAAATAATACAGGGATGTTTGCTAAAGAATAAATTAGTACCAAGTTCAGAATAAAGGACCCTTCTGAATGGCTCACTTTGGACCATTCTGAACTAAAGAAAGACTATTCAAAGAGTCAAAGAGACTCTGCACACTCCAAGAACATCTCCCACTAAAAGCGGACTGTGTTCATGTATCCTCAGCTGTCATCTATTCTTTGCCATTTTGTGCCTAAACCGAAATTCTTCAAAACGGCTTCCTAAACACTCCCTACTGACTGTGTGAATACCTTCAAATGTCTTGATGGGTATATTTGCTAACTTACAGGAATCACAGGCTCTGGATCAATTTGGCCAGCTTTTCGCTTAACTCCCTGAGGTGGTGGTGGGGGCATGGCTGACTCATCCAAGTTTGTTCTGCTGGTCTCCATTGTTGACTCCTGGAGGCGGCTTGGTTCTTCCAAAATGGGCTCGTCTGCAAGTGGTCATGCGAAGAGAAGACGTAAAACATAGAGCTTAGAATATTATAGAATCACTTACTTTAAAACAAGTATACTAAAACAGGTACTTTTTCTAATGAAGAAGGCAAGATTTTACCTCCATAAAGATCCATTTGTAATAATATATGTAAAGAGGAGAAGGGGTTCACTATATTGCCCTTGGTAGAGTGCTGTGGAGTCAGAGCTCATACCAACCTCCAACTCTTGGGCTTAAGTGACTCTCTTGTCTTCTGCTTCAGCCTCCCAAGTAGCTGAGACTACAGGCGCCTGCCACAATGCCCAGCTATTTGTTGTTGTTGTCATTATTGTTTAGCTCGAACCCGCCAGCCCTGGGGGATGTGACCAGCACCCTAGCCACTGAGCTATGGGCTCTTAAAAGGACAACTCCTAACCCCAGTACAATGCAGGACAATCCTTTGCAGACCAGCAACCCAGCTAGTCTTTAACTTTAAACCTCTCAAGGAAACCAAACTTCATATCTAAATAAGGCAATCAGATTTAATGCATTTCTCTGTCCAAAAATTTAAGTATACACCTTTCATTCTTGTGTCTTTTACTTCAACTATATATATGTACACCTCCCCACACACACACATATAATTGCAGTTTTTGGCCAGTGCTGGGTTTGAACCTGCTACTTTCTAATATATGGGGCCAGCGCCCTACTCCTTTGAGCCATAGGCACCACCCATACTTCAACAATATAAAGGCAAATTTTATTTTATTTTTGTTTTTTTGAGACAGAGCCTCAAGCTGTCCCCCTGAGTAGAGTGCCGTGGCATCAAAGCTCACAGCAACCTCCAACTCCTGGGCTCAAGCGAGTCTCCTGCCTCTGCCTTCTAAGTAGCTGGGACCACAGGCGCCCACCACAATGCCCGGCTGTTTTTTGGTTGCAGCCATCATTGTTGTTTGGCGGGCCAGGCTGGATTCAAACCCACCACCTTAGGTGTATGTGGCTGGTGCCTTAGCCACTTGAGTCACAGGTGCCAAGCCATAAAGGCAAATTTTAAGCCAAATATTCAGACTTCACAGGGGAACTATAGAACAAACCGATAACATCACGCTGTTGATGCTGCTGCTGCTGGTCCTCTCTAGGAACCTCTGGATTTTCAAATTCTTTGAGAAACTCATCCAAATTATCTGCCTCTCCTCCTTTCCTCCTTTTCCTAAGGTCTTCTGGTACAAGTGGTGTAAGACAGCGGGTAAAGAGCTATAAAAACAAAGAGAAATTTCAATTAAAAAGTAAATAAAACTAACTGAAAATCAACCACTGATTTCTATCTTCCACAAGTGTGGAAGTAGTTCTAAGTAGTTGTAATTAGTGTATATAATTTAGCATTGATTTTTACTTAATGTTATATCATATTCACACTTCATTCCATCTGAAAATGATTATAAATATGGGTTTTCAAGTTATAATGGCAGCCATTTTAAACTAAAAAAAAGTTTATTTTTTTATCTACTATCTGACAACTATTAACATTTTAAATTTATCTGCCTGCAGCTTACTGTTTATTTTCATAGTCATAAACTTCAAACCAAACCTAACTAGTATCACACTAAATAGCTTTACTTTGTGCATTTTCCACTTCATTTCCATATAATATGGAAACCTTACCAACTATTGATTAAAGTATTTTTAATAGCTACATATCCACTGGTGGGGAGAGGAGGAGGAAGGGAAGGAAAGGGAAAATTATTTGTTCATATACTTTTTGAAAAATATTTTGAGTTTCTTTAAACAATGTAACCAACATCATTACAGCAATGGATTTTTCAACACTTTGAATTACTATCTTTTTTTTAAGAGACAGAGGCTCACTATGTTGCCCCCAGTAGAGTGCCTAGCATCATAGCTCACAGCAACCTCAAACTCTTGGGTTTAAGCGATTCTCTTGCCTCAGCCTCCCAGTAGCTAGGACTACAGGTGCCCGCCACAATGCCTGGCTATTTTTTTGTTGCACTTGGCCCTGGCTGGGTTTGAACTTGCCTGCCTCAGTGTATGTGGCCGGCCCTGTAACCACTGTGCTATGGGTGCTGAGCTTGAATTACTATCTTAAAAAAATTTCTAATAATGAGACTACAGAGTCCAAATATATTTTAAGGACCTTCTTAAAAGTGACTATACACTATGCTTCCTATAAAGAAAAACCTCATCATAAACTATTGTTTTGAAATACATATTAAAATCCATCAGTTCTATGCATATTTGAACTTCAAAAGAGTAGCCTAACAGTGCTGCTTTACTCATCGGAAATCTCTGAACCGTAAATGCACATAAAGCCAAAATTCTTTTTTTGTAGGTGAAGTAGAATCACTCATGTTTTATTCAGAAAACATCTGAAAAATGCATATGTAAAGCACACTAAGGCAACATAACTAATAGTTTATTACAGAAAGTTGAAGATAGCAAACTACTATTGAAAATGTCAGTGAATTTTTAATGTTGAGAAAATTTATTCTCAATCTTTTATAAATGCAAGTGTCACATAGTCCTATTTCAGATGAGGTTTTTCTAGTACACTGTGACAAAAGGAAAGGTGTTACAGAGTTGAAACATACTTAATTTAATGCCCTTCTGGGGTACAGTGTGGGGTTTTCACACACAATCTGAAACACTTCCATCAAACTGGTTAACACAGCCTTCATGTCATTTTCTCAGTTATTATTTTAAAATGTTCACATTCTGCTCTTAGAGAGATTCACTTGTACCCTTGTAAGATAAACGTCAGACGTGATCCCTCCACCCATTCCCCCCAAAAAACCAAATTTAAGGGAGCTTATATGCAAGGTCTGAGACCTAGTATAATATTGTAAATATCACCTGTAAATAATCATAAAATAAGGTACTTTCTGTTCTGGGTCCAGC
>CAUYQV010128599.1:0-14828 GCA_963574575.1 Galagoides demidoff | reverse complement strand
AACATAGCCTTCATGTCTTTTTCTTAGTTATTGTGTTAAGACATTTATATTCTATATTTAGAGAGATTCACATGTACCCTTATAGGATGAACCATAGGCGTGATCCCACCAATCACCCTCTCTCCACCCACCCTCCACTCTCCTCTCTCCTCCCCTCCCTCTCATTTATCCTTTTTATAAAAAAAATGTTTTATGATTTCTTAAGAGGCATTGCATGTGTATCATACTAATAAGAAAATGGACTCTGAACTGGGTTTCTTAGGTTCAAGTCTGTTCCACACCAGTTATTATTGTCAGAATTTGAGAAAGTTACTTTATTCTCTTCTTATCACTATATACTCATGTGGAAATGAAAGTCAATAATAATAATTCTTCTCTCATTGGGTTGTTGTGAGAAATAGATATTACATATATATATACATATATATATGTGCACATGCGTACACATATGTATATATAATATATGTGTACATAGGTATAGAAAGGCAAATACAAAGATACCTATGTTACAGTGCAAGTCACAATATGTTACTGCTGTGACTGTTACTATGTGCTTTTGATTTTTTCCTCAAAAAATGGAAGTACTGATATTAGCCACCTCAGAGTGTTATTGTCTTTCAAGTCTTGGTATGGTACATGGCAAATAACAAGAGTCCAATAGGTTTATGTATAATCAATATTACCATAATTTTATTTTTTACGTAAAACCAATGGGAGTATGGAATTTATAAAGATGCTTGATTTCTTTGTCAGATTGGTAGCATGGAATTTCTAAAGATGGTTTATTAGTTCTTTGTCAGATTAGTAGCATGCAAATATCTTCTCCCATTCTGCAGGCTGTCTGTCCACTTGAGCTGCTATTCCCTCATCTATACAGAATTTCAGCTTGATCATGTCTCATTTATTTATTTTTGGTATTGCTGCAGTTGCCAAAGGCAACTTCATAAAATCTTTTCCCATGCCAACATCATCGATGGTTTTTCTCACACTTTCTTCTAGAATTTTTATCATTTCATGTCTCAAATTTTTTTCCCCAGCAAGAGTGAATTTTTGTCAATGGTGAGAAGCCCCAGCCCAGTTAATCAGTTCTCCCAGGACCATGTATTAAATAGGGACTCTTTGCCCCAGTGTATGCTATTGTTTGGTTTATTGAAGACAAAATGGCTGTATGTAGCTGGTTTCATCTCTAGGTTCTCAATTGTATTTCGTAGATCTATATCACTATTTTTGTGCTAGTAACGTCCTGTTTTGATCACTGCAGACCTGAAGTCTGGTAATGTGATGCCTCCAGATTTGTATTTATTTCTTAGAAGGGCTTTGGCTATTTGGGGTTTTTCATATGAAATGAAGCCCTATTTTTTCAGGTTTACAAAGTATGATGTTGGTGCTTTGATGGGGATTGCATTAAATTTGTAAACGACCTCCACAAATAAGACCAGAACTCCACCATTCTTATTAATTCTCCCAATAAATATGCACAACTTCAATTCCCCACTGAAGAGGCATAGAGTAGCTGACCGGATAAAACCACAAGCCAACTATATGTTCAAAACACGTCTAACCTTGAAGGACAAAAAAGACTCAGAGTGAAGAAGGGTTAGAAAACAATATTTCAGGCAAAAGGAAATCAGAAGAAAGTAGGGGGTGCAATATTATTTGCAGATATACATGTATTTAAAGCAATAAAAGTATAGAAATACAATACCAGGCAAGGGAATAATTCAGCAAGAAGATATTTATCAATCTTGAATATCCATGGCCCAGCTTAAATGCTCCTGGAAGTATAAAGTGAACCTTAACTGATCTGATCAATATGAGATCCTGTAATATCACAATAAAAAGAAATTTCAACACCCCTCTGGCAAAACTGGACAAATCCTCCAAACAAACTAAACAAAGAAACAATAGACTTAAACACGACCTTAGAACAAAAGGGTTTAACAGACATTACAGAACATTGTGTCCCAATAAAACTGAGTACATATGCCCACAGATCATCCTTCAAAATTGATCGTATCTTAGGACACAAATAGAATCTCAATAATTATAAAAGAATAGGAATTGGGGCAGTACTTACGGCTCAAAGGAGTAGGGTGCTGGCCCCATATACCAGCCCCAGTCAAAACTGCAAAAAAAAAAAAAAAAAAAAAAAAAAGAATAGAAATTATACCTTGTATCTTTTCAGACCATCATGGAATAAAAGTAGAACTCAACTCCACCAAAAATCTTTACCCCACATAAAGTCTTTATCTCATATAAACAACCTTATGCTGAATGACAGCTGGGTCAAGGAGGAAATAAAGAAGGAAATCATTAGTCATTAGGTTTCTCTAACAAATGACAATGAAACCACAAGCTATCCAAAGTGGTGGGATACTACAATTTATCTCATTAAATGCCCACATCTAAAAAACAGAAAGAGTGCAAATAAACAACCTAATGAACTACCTCAAGTAGCTGGAAAAGGAAAAGCAATCCAAGCCTGCAGGAAGAAAAGAAAACCAGAATTAAATCAGAACTAATGAAATTGAGAACATCTAAAGATGCTTAACATGCTAAGGTTTCTTATGTCCTGCCTTCACTCAAGCATATCCATAAAGTGTGGGTTTGCTGAGAGTTGATAAAGAGAATCCAGGCATCGCAACTATAGAATTTACTTTGCAAGGAAAAGGGAGCTTTAGCATCTTAATATGTGTTTGGACATATTACTGTAGAATATTCTTTTTAGAGCTTTCTTCAAGTCTGAAAGTCATCTATCATCCAGAGATTTACAACACTCTCTTTTCCTAAAAATAACAAACTGGAAAACATGACGTTTTCTTTGTAGAATCAAATATTTCTCACATTGTGAAGAGAAAAACTCTTCATGTCTCTCCTCAGCTTCATCTTCCATGAAGATGGCTTCACATGACCACTGATGCTCCTGACTCTCCTGCTGTACTTCAGCTTCTTGTGGAGTGGGAGGAGGAGACAGTCAGGTAAATAGGAGCATCTCACACTGAGTACCTTACGTCAAAGGTTGTGCCACACTGAGGGCAAACTGACTGTTCCCAGACCCAGAGATTAGCCCTTGCCAATGGGAAGTCTCTGAGCAGAAACATCTGCCCCAGGAGAGAACTAGAACTCTACTGGTCCCTTTAAACTTCCTCTTGGTATGGATATGTGCTCATTGACAGAGATGATGGGAAACCGCCTATACGGGTAACCTGTCACATGACAGGTGTAATCCTAGGTATGTCATTTATGTTTTTGTTGTTGTCAGATAGAGGTTATCACATTTGATCTCCACATCAAACCATGTATAGACAAGAACACTGGGTTTTAGAGATAATGTCACAATTTAAACTAAAGAGTGTATGAGTGGTTAAGGGTCTTACAGTTGCCCTAACAACTGGATGCTCATCTTGGATCAGCTCCATAGTATGTGATTTTGAGGAAATTACTCAACATTCATAAACCTAAGTATTAATGTCACAACACAATGACTGCTGTGCCTCCCAGATATGGTTATTATAAATACCATTATCATCAATGAATTTGTTTGATATTTAGTTGAAAGAACTACTTTCTTAAAACATGGATTACAGTTGCCCTTGATCAGCACAGAGTTTAAATCTCCTGCTGCTCCATTAGTTGCGGGTATTTCTCAAGGGGTTGCGGGTATTTCTCAAGGGTCTATTGTGTGCCTCTGGGTCTTTTGGAACAGGGAGAACAAGGAAAAAGCATTTTTTTTTCATTATGGTTTTCTTGTGTTTACACCTGGAAATTAATGACTATCTATGAATAAGAAGGTCAGTTTTACACAGACCCAGGGAGGCGATACTCTATACCGATGCCTCTACCTCTGGACCAGCTGCCTTGAAAATGTATCACTTCTGCCAGAAATCTACTACCTCAGCATGCCACTGTCACTTAGGCACAAAGGCTCTGCCCATTACTCTCAGATTTCCCTTTAACAACGGGTGCAGAAAAAATTAAGAGATGGTTTTACTGAATTTTGATGACTTGACTGCAGCTGTTGTTATATAAATAAACTGGAGACCACTCAGGTCATTTTTTTTTTCTAAGACATACAAAGGGGAGATGTCAATATTTTTTAGCTTTTTAGAAAGACTAGGAGACTGTGAAAATTTCCTCAGCAACTTCATCTCAACAAACACTCAAAAGCAATAATTTCCCTGTAGATATGTGGCTGTTAAAGAAAGATTAAACTGATCACAGGACGTGTTGGTACGGTTCGAACCATGGTAGTTGGGATTTTTTTGCAATGTCTGGATTTCACTCCAATGACATGTTATCCTAATTTCTTCTACTACTCTTAATTTTTGCACACTGTAACACCAAGAGATAACAATTATCGGAAGGTTGGTCCATTTATAGGCAGAGGTAATACAAAATCTTCCTGTAAAACAACAAAATACTTCTAATTCACATTAAATGAGGTAAGAGATTTCACTTATCCACAGAAAAACTGTTGTGTGTGTGCATTACCAAAATTATTTCCCTTTTTCTGTGTGTGTTTCTCTCCCTTCCTTATTGCTGAAATTATGAGGTTTAATTTGGTAGTGTAATCTCTATGCTGTAACTAATAGGAAAATTAGCTGTGACTCTGAGGGGCTATTAGAGACTGGATATAACACTCCATTTTTGTACTCCGCCACCATCCAGTCTTTGGAAATGGAAGCAAATGAATTTTAAGTAACTCCTTCTATATCTCCTTTTCAACACATTTATTACTACATGTCCTTTAACCAAAGAACACAGATGTTACAAGGAAGTCTTAATTAGATTTCACATGTTATGCAATTAGTTACTGTTACAAATGTAAAATCTACAATGGAACATAAAGAAATAACTTTAAGTCTATGAAGTCACTTCAATTTGTTGGATCACTGGTCTTTGTGGATTGTAATGTGTGTATAACAGCTTGAGGTAACAGGAATGTGAATTCATTATTAAACACATGTCATTGGTTTAAAATGTGTCAGACCTGTAGATTCAGAAGCAGTTTCTCAAATTCTCTGATATGAAAATATTAATACGGATGAAAACTGCACCACAATAGAAAATCTAATTCCAGAATTTGGAGAGAACTTATTCTAGTAATTAGGGCACTTTGGTTAGATTAAAAATTAAAACACAGATGCAGCCATATCTGAAATGCACCCGGGAATGACATGACTAGACTTTTCTCCATAAAACTGTATTGAGGAAGTGGGTGAGTGGTGGTGTAGGAGGGAAGGAGACAATTGACTCTCTCCCACTATTTTGCCTTCACCAAATAACTTAAAAAGTAAGTACTGAAAAATAATACGCCCAGCTAGACCTCTTTGTACATGTTCGTTCTGCTTTGTTTATTCCTTTTGCCGCAATAGTGCCTCCCACTTCTGTATCTCATCCTTACCTTCTATTTCTTCATTTTTTAAAATTCATTGAAAGGAAGTGTCAGTGAAAATAAGGTTAAGAAATACTGTGAGGTGGTCAGACAGGCATTGAATTGAATCTTTTTTTTCCCCTCATTTTTTATTCAAGGAAATATTGAGTCAAATCTTGACAGATTTTGGCTCTTAGAGTGAAAGCCGGAGGTGATGACAAGGAGGATCTATTAGAGCATGCTGGGTACAGTGAGGGCCCATGAACTGTTTCACCTCAGAGTAATAAAGAAGTAGGAAGAAAGAGACAATGATCTCATATCAGGCAGTCAGAGACAAAGGAGTAAGCAGGAAAGAATACATTGCTAGTGACACATCAACTCTAATTGGCTACAGTTGGGGGAGGTCCTGGGTTGCTGTGTTTAAAAAAGTTCTGTCCATTCTTAGCAGGAAGAGTTGTGTGACAAAAATATCAGTGTCTATACAGGTGAGGGAGGGGTGACTTAATGGAAATTTCTGTGTACGGTATTTAAAATTCACCTAAAATTTCCACTCATAAAATTGATTAAATTACATTAATCTGATCATTTAATTAAATAGATCAAACCCACTCTGATGGTTGGTTTTATGTGTTGGCTTGGCTGGATGACAAGAAAGGATGTCAGGATAGTGGCCCAAACATTATTCTTGGTAATTCCTTGAGAGTGTTTTCCCTGAGATTAGCATTTAAATTGCTGGACCAGGGGTGTAGAGCAGGTTAGTTCTTTGTAATGTAGGTGGGCCTTATGTAATTACCTGGGACTTGACTAGAATGAAAAGACTGATGCTCACATGATTAAGAGAAAATTCTGGTGGCTGCTATAGCTCAGTGGATAGGGCACAAGCCACTCACACCGAGGCTGGCAGGTTCAAACCCTGCCTGGGCCAGCTAAACAACAATGACATCTGCAACAGCAACAACAACAAAAAAAAAACAAGGAGAGAGAGAGAGAAATTCTCCAGCTGACTCTATCTGTAAAAGCAACTTTTCTCGCCTGGTGGTCTTTACACTGGCACACTGGCTCTTCCTAGATCTCCCACACCACTGGCCTACCTGTAGACTTTAAATTTAGCAGCCTCAATAATCAGATACCCAATTCCTTATGATGAATTTCTGTAATCTATATCTTTTATACACAATCTATTGATTCTGTTTCTCTGGAGAACCCTGTCTAATACACACATTAATGTATACACATAGTCTTTTTTTTTTTTTTTTGAGACAGAGTCTCACTATGTTGCCCTCAGAAGAGTTCTGTGGTACCAGAGCTCATAGCAACCTCCGGCTCTTGGGCTTAGGCAGTTCTCTTGCCTCAACCTCCCAAGTAGCTGGGACTACAGGAGCCCACCACAACACCCGGCTATTTTTTTGTTGCAATTGTCATTGTTGTTTAGCTGGCCTGGGCTGGGTTCAAGCCCACCTGTCTGGGTGTATGTGTCTGGCACCATAACCTGTGCTACCGCTGCTGAGCCAAGAAGACTCATATTCTTAAAATCACACTATTAAGAATATTTAAGTCCAAAAATGTTGACGTAAAATAAGGATGAAACCAATACTCTTCACATAGCATTACTGCTTTGTAGAGTATATGTATGTGAAAGATAACTTGAAGGCAGTATAGGAGATATTAATAATGATTATTCTCTGAGTTTTATGATTATTGGATAATTTCACCATTTCTTTTTAGTATCCAGATTTCCAAATTTTCTATAATAACTTCTTAATAATCAGTAGAAAATTATCATTTAGCAAAAACTTAAGCAGCCTAAAAGAGAAGTATCATAGTGTAAATTTTGCTGCTTGCAAGGAAGAGTGCAGAATAATTCAGTTCCCTTCAGAACAAAAACAAAGTGTATGTCAAAGAGGTGAAGTCACAGTTCCTTTCAGCAGGTTTCCTACCTAAGCAGATGGTATGGAATAAAAAAGTCACTGCATTTTCATGGAAGGCAGAAATACAGTTTTCCCCAAAGTTGGTCTTAGAAATAGATGATGTTTGAGGGTACATTTTTCAAGAACAGTCCACTCCATACATATTTTTAGATGTTCTTTTTATAGAGATTTGTTTCTAGAGGACCAGACATTCCTGATCCAGTTCTTGCTACTTTGTAAAACCTGCGACCCTAAAAACAACAACAACAAAAAAAAAAAAAAAAAAGAAAGAAAAAAATCTCATTTTTCTTATAGTGGGATTATTTGCTGTGTTTATTATTGGTCAGTGGAACATGATTTACTGTCAAACTAAATACACATGCCTTCCAAAGCCTATTCTTTTCCTTTTGGTTTACTTTTTGCTCAACATAGTGTCCCTAAATATTTCCCCCTCTTTTTTTTTTTTCTTTTTGAGACAGAGTCTCACTTTGTCAACCTGGGTAGAGTGCCATGATATATCAGAGTTCATAGCAACCTCAAACTCTTGGGCTTAAGATTTCCTCTGACCTCAGATTCCCAAGTAGCTGGGATTATAGGTGTTTCCCGCAGCACCCAGCTAATTTTTCTATTTTTAGCAGAGACAGGGTCTCACTCTTGCTCAGACTGGTCTCAAACTCCTGAACTCAAGCAATCCACCTGCCTTGGCCTTCCAGAGTGTTAGGATTACAGGTATGAGCCACTGCGCCTGGCCTCATTTATCAAAATCTTAATGTGTCTAAATACATGTGTGTGTGTGTACATAACACACATTTTCTGCCTTCTTTCACTTTTGCCCTTTCTCAACCATGATGCTGACTGATTTTATTTCTCTTCTTAATTTCTGGATTAAGGAAGTATGTGTGCTGAAGTTTATTGTTTCAAGTCCAGCACAGATTTATAAATTTTTGAGTATTGTGTTGAAAACAGAGTATTGATTTGAGTATTTCGAGTATTGATTTGAAACACATTGAGCCAATGAGCTACTTTCCCCTTCACCTCATTTTCATTCTTTGTATATCTAGTTTCCAATAGCTGACTCACCTCCTCATTTACTAATGTTAAGTTCCCAACCATAAATTTGGGATAACAATTAAAAAGCTTTGCAGAGGTTTGGTGAGTATTAAGCAGCTAGTAAAGTAAATCACTAGAGTTTCTGGTATTGGATCGCTGTTCAATGTATGTATATCTTTTCCCCCTTTATTTCAGAGACAGAATCTATTATTCTGTTTTCAATTGACTTTTTGTCTCTCTGTTTGTAACTTGTACTTATTTTCCTTGTGACCTCTTCCTTGTTATCCCCTTTTTCATACACTCTATATTCTTTCTTTTCCTTTTCTTAGCTGTGCATGCAGGTTAGGGAAAGGGTACAAAATGACCTGATTGCCATCAAGAACCAGTTAATTATCCTACTTAAGTTATGGAGATGTCTCATGTACTACTCTCGCACTGAAGGCTGAGCTGCCTAAGTGCGAGAAGAGCTTAGCTGGAGGTATATGACCTATACTTGTGACCTCGAGTAAGTTTCCCAACCTTTCAATCCCTCATTACCTTTATCTGTATAAATGAGAATAATAACAAAGAGTAAATAGGAGTTTTGAATGAATGAATGTTTGTGACTGCATCAAATGAAATTGCCGTGTCTGTGGGTCAAAACCTGACAAATATTAGCAATTCCATGTTTCAACCTAAGGCAAAACACTTTTAAAAGAGTTTTGTTATTCAATAGACGTTAACAATTCTTATTACTATTGCTATCATGTAAGACACAACTGCAGGGAAGCAAGATGTCTAGGGTCTCAATGTTGTCTGAGTGAATCCAGGGACCTGAGCGTTTTACTGGATGAGGGGTATGTAGTGGTTAAATAGTGGCCCCCCAAAAGATATGGCCATATCCTAATCCCCACAGATTGTGAGGATTATCTCATTTGGAAATAGATTCTTTGCATACATAATTAAGGATCTAGAGATATAGAGAGATTATCCTGTATCACTTTAGGGGATCTGAATTTAATGACAATTACCCCATAAGAGTGAGGCAGGAGGAGATTAAACAAAACAGGAGGAGGCAATGTGACTTTGGAGCACAAACTGAAGAATAGCAAGAATCACTAGATATTGAAAAGATAGGAAACAGATTTCTCTCTAGAGTTCCAGAGGCAGCTTGACCTGGCCAACATCTTTGATGCAGGCTGAGTGATACTGACATTGGACTGCTGGCCTCCAAAATTGTGAGAAAATAAATTCTGTTGTTTTAGGAGTCCAAGTTTGCAGAAATTTGTTACAGAAGCCCTAGGAAAGTAATACAGGTTGCAACTAAATTCCGTGGTAAAAGTCAGCTGATTCAGAGAGGACAAGTTCCCACTCTGATGCTCTAATCCCTCAGAACCCATGGGATCTCATTTTCAATTTCATGGATCTAATTGGCTGCTGCTCTGGACTTTCACAGAAGTCTGTGAGGTTGAAAATTGGTATTCTCCTAAATACCTGCAAGTGTAATGATATATGATATCTCTCCCTGGCTGCAGGAAGACAGTGCCTGCATGCTCAGTCTGTTGAGCAACTCACAGGCCAAGCAAGCAAGCAAGCAAACAAACCAAAGACAATCATGGAAATATCCCCTCATTGTCTCTGTATCTGCTGAAAGTGTTTTCAGGCAAGCAATCCTATAAAATTGTTTCTCTATTACAATCCAATTATTATAGAATGAGTTCATACACGGAGTGCCAAAAAAAAAAAACAAAAACAAAACTTATGCATGTTTTAAGAAGGGAAGGAAACTATTAAAAGTGTAATACTCAATATATACTGATAACATTTGTTATCTTGTGTATTATACCTTGTATTTGTTATTGCAGAAATCAAATGTGACTTCAGTATTACAATTTAAGAACAGGTTATTTTTCTTTTCTTAAAATGTGTATACATTTTTGGCACCCTTAGTATTTTAAAAAAGTGAGTTCTGATATATCAGGTTTTATGCTGATCCAAGTGGGTTCATTTGGTGGTTCAGGTCTATCACAACGGAAAACGTCCTCCTTTTCACCAACTAGAGACTTAAAAGTCTATGTCGAGTATTTAAACTTCTATGTCAAGACTAACATTTTAACCAACTTTCTCACCCCCTTCTTTTTTCTTTCTATTTGAAAGGAAATATGAATTAATATTTAGCCTGATACTTAAGAAATGTGTGCATTTTTGTTGTTGTTGTTGTACTGGATTTCCACTTTTAAATTCCTTTAAACTAGTTTTAAGCTAAAAGGTATTTTAATAACTAAAGGACACAGATGCTGGTGGGAATATAGTTTCTTTTCCATAGAAGCAATCATGGATAGCCATTCACCTTCCCTATATCTTGCTAGGAGCCTGTGTATATGTCTGGGTACTAGGGGAAACTCTTTGCCACATTGACCTCTACCGGATGGAATGTCACATCAACCCAGCTCAGCCTGAGAACTTTCTCCCCTGCCTCTGGCTCTAGCCTAAACCCCCAGCCAGAAAGCAGAGGGGAGATAAAAGGGCAGAGGAATGCAATGAAGAGGGGGCAAGCGAGAAAAAAAAAATGAGGCACTGAAGGGCAAGGAGTATAATAGTAGAGAAGAGAAAAAAATGAGAGAAAATGTCGGTGGAAAATGTTTGATATGTTGTGTGCTTTGTTTCTCAGCAATCTCTGCCTAGTCCAAAGAGCATAGAAGCAATTTGGTGGCTAATTATTTTGATCATTTAATTAAATAGGGATAATTTTGATTACTAATTTATTTATGTACTTTAACTTTCTTAAATTACCCAGGCTGAATGTCTTCACTGATCAAATATATGGACATCTAGGTAATATAAATCTCCATTTGGCAAGTGTCTACTTTACTTTGGGCTCCTCAGGCTCTGCCTAAAAGAGACCCAAGAATGTAAAGCCAACTATTCCAGGAGACTAAGATGTGCACCAGTCCACCAGGATTGATGGTCCGAATCATGTATTTTATGATGAATCTAAGAATAGGACTGTGCAAAACCCAATTATATTGTCTAAAAAGATCTAGTTCCTACTTTTGGGAGGTGTGAAATTTCCTTCTTCATCACACACCCTCTCCCAACTTTTTGACATTCATGTCACATACAGTGTTGTGAGTTTTGTGCTGATGTGCAGGACCAGCCCTAGGAATGAGGAAAGCACCGACTCTGCTGGCAATCTAAGTTTCCCCGTCCTGCCTCCTATGCCACATAAAGTAGCAACGCCCTCCTTCTCCACTTTCTTTGCCATCAAAAGAACCTGCCCATAGGGGCACCATTTCAGGCTTGTTTAAAAAAAAATGAGGAGAAAAAGAGAACCCACTATCCATCACATCTTTTGTCTTTCTTTCTTTCTACTTTTTTTTTCTTTTTACCTTAGCATTCTACCTTTGAGGGAGGTATGCTCCATAATACAGCTTGACTTAAATTATGACCCTGCTGCACTATTTCTTTGAGCTGCTATTTTCCCTGCCTGTTCCAGCTGCTGAGCACAATTGCTACAGCTCAATTATTAAAGAGATACTAAAAATAGCTCAGTGCAAGGCTGTTGACAAAGAAAAATCATTCAAACACAGCAAGAGACACAACCTGGGCAGCAAGCTCTCACTGTTATTAGATCCTTAATTCTCCTCACCTCCCCTTTCCCTTTATGCTCTGCTTTCTCTTTTCTTTCAGCAATAATAAAGTAATAGGCAGCTTAAAAGGTCCCTTTTTTGTGCCCACGGGAATTTGCATATACTGATGACTGCTTTGCTACTGCAATGATGCCTTACTAAAAAAGCAGTCTTCCCTTGGAAGCCACATTGCAAAGCCACATGCAAAGGAATTTACAAATGATTCTTTTCCTTGCAGGCAGGGTATGAGCCCTATTCACTGAGACCTGCTAGTCTCCAAAGTGCCGCTCTTGAGATGTATTGGACTTGCAGAGTTTTCTTCCTGAAGTTTATTTTAGAAAAAAGTTTATGAATATCAAAAATTTGAAGAATGATAATTATTAGAAGAAAATGCACCTATGTTTAGAGAGTTATATTCTCAGGATTTTCTCCTCCCCCCTTGTATAATATGCGACACTGTTTGACACAAATTACTTACCCTTCTGGGTTTTACTGTTCTCATCTCTATATATATTTTTAAATATTAACTGAATATATTCCTTTTCTTATAAAAAAGACAAAGGCATTATAATGTGACTTGTTTTGGAAAGGTGTGAAATCATCTGTGGTTTAGCTCAGCAATCTGTGTCATTATGTGCGTGTAATGAAAACAATTTTTGTAAAAAGAAAAGGAGAAAAGAAATATTCAAAGAAATAGTATTAAATAATTCTGAGAATAGTGCATATATGTGGTTAGTAGAAAATACTGAGATCCGGGCTAAATGAAAAAAAAGAGATGAACACATGGTAACATTTTGAAAAGTTCAAACTGTTTTTCTCCAAGGAAAGCACTCACACACACTCACTCACTCACACACTCTCACACACACACAGTAAAAAATATTATTGCCCAGCTGTCTACAATGAAAACTTCTCAGCCAAAGAATTTTATGCATACACTACTAGCGAAAAAGAAAGCAAAAAGGAAAATTTCTGTTGCATGAAGTCTGAAGGAAAAGAAATTATATGTGCAAATAAGTTATTGTTTCTATGCCAAGGAGAAAAAAAGTTAATCCAGGTATCTAGGAATTCACATAATTTATGATCCTTGTTTTTTTCCTGAAAGTGTTATCGGAAGAAATATAATGCCCAACAGGACTAAATCAAAACCAAAATGTGAATGAGGAACACATAGCTTTGGGAGGAACAAGGATTGCAGAGAACAAAACATATAAAAATAGAATCTATGTCCCATTATTTGTTAATAATGTATGAGATAATAAAAATTTAAGAAATGATTTCTGAAGGAGAACCAATATGAGGCAAATAAGAAAAACATCCTCTATAAAGCCTCTGAATATTCATACATTAAAGGGGGAAAATTGACACAGGGAAGTACAATGTGAAAAACTAATATTAAATGATCAATTACTCTTCATATATATAAAAATACATACATAGTGGTTTTTACTTTTTTATTAAAGGTAACTGACACCAAAATAACAAGATTAATAATTTACAAATCAATAAGGAAAATACATATATATTATTTAAACCGTAGGGGGGGAATGGACTTTAAAATTCAAAGAGGCATGGAAAAAGTGCAAAACTCAAAAGCAAAGGCAAAAAAGCAAAAAAAAAAAAAAAAAAAAAAAAAAAACAGGGAGAATATATCAAACTAAAAAGATTCTCTATAGCAAAAAAAATAGTCAACAAAATAAAGCCTAAAGATCAGGTGAAAATATTTCCAAACTATATATCTGATAAGGGGTTGATATCCAAAGTGTACAAAAAACTCAATAGTAAAAAAAAAAAAAACAAAAAAAAAACCTCAATACATGAGCAAAGGACCTGAATGGAAAGTTCATCCAGGAAGATGAAAAGTTAGCCAATTGCAACATGAAAAGGTGCTCAATACCACTAATCATCAGGGAAACGGAAAATAAAATCAAAATGAGGTATCATTTTATACTGGTTAGCATGGATTTTATCAAAAGGACAAGAAATAGCAGGTGCTGATAAGGTTGTGGAGGGAAAAATCTCTGTACACTATTGGTAGGAAGGTAGATACGAATGCTCATTGTGGAAAATAGTGTGGAGGTTCCTAAAAAAATTAAAAATTGCCCCACCATATGACCCAGCAGTCCCTCCTCTAGGTAAATACTAAAAGGAAATAAAATCATCACCTCAAAGATATCTGTTCTCTCGAGTTCATTGCCGCATTATTCAAATAGCCAAGATATGAAAATTATCTAAGTGTCCATCAATAGATGAATGCATAAAGAATACACAAATAAACACACACACAGTGGAATATTATTCAGCCTTAAGAAAAATCTGCCATTTAAGCCACTATGGGTGAAACTAGAGGACCTTGTGCTAAGTGAACTAAGCCAGACACAGAAGGAAGAATATTTCATGATCTCATTCATGTGCAAAGTCTAAAAAAAAAAAAGAAGAAGAAGAAGAAAAATAATTGAATACATATAAACATTAAAATACTGGTTATTCGAGACGCGGGGTGGGGAAGTTGGAGAGAAATAGAAACAAAGGGTACAAAGTTATAGTTGTATCTATATTTATATAATAGCATGAGTAAGTTTCTATTCCCAGATGACCAAAAATCGCATTACAACAAAGACATTTGTATCAGAATATTTATTGCAGCCCAATTCATAATTGCCAGGTCATGGAAGAAGCCCAAGTGCCCATCGATCCACGAATGGATCAACAAACTGTGGTATATTTACACCATGGAATACTAGGCAGCCATTAAGAAGGATGGAGACTTTACGTCCTTCATGTTCACATGGATGGAGCTGGAGAATGTTCTTCTCAGCAAAGTATCACAAGAATGGAGGAAAAAGTATCCAATGTACACACCCCTATTATGAAACTAATTTATACCTT